>JAYMTE010000562.1:0-17175 GCA_036897545.1 Pelargonium fulgidum
TAAATTTTTGAAAACGTTTGGACTAAATTAGCTATTTCGCCTATTTTTGAGACTGAAATAACATGTTTGATAGTTCATGAACCAAAATGACACGAATGGATAGTTCAGGGATCATTGTGGACATTTTTCCTATTATATTTGCTCTTAAAACTTCAAAATGTTATGAAATTGAACAAGCGTTTGTTGGGTCAAGTGATTTAAACGCTTTGAAGTTTGGATTCGCGTCACCGTTAATTATACTAGTTTATGAGTTTCTAGATTGGATCATGGCTATTTTGAAGTTTTATTTTTTAGAAAATAATATAGATATGGTACTATAATGCCCATTTTGGCAGTACTATTTGTGAAACAATATGCAAACAGGGTAACCAATGTTGATTGTTATGTCACACACAATGTTGGTTATACAGTTGTTACAGTAAATACTCCCTCCGTCCCAAAATAAGTGTACTATTTGTCTAAATTTTTTGTCCGAAAATGAGTGTTTTGTTTCTAGTTTTAGGTTATTATATTATTGTTTTTCCATATTACCTTTATCACTTATGAATTGCATATGAGCAGATCTAAAATGCACATGAGGCGTAAGTGAAAAAGTGAAGGTAATATTAAAAACACATTAAATTATTTGATAATCCTTCATTTTTGCAAAAAAATAGAAATAAGACACTTATTTTGAGATTGAGGGGTAATATTTATTGAATAAAATATGTTTGTTTCTTTTCTTTCTTTTTTTTTACAAAAAAAATTGCGTGAATGGAAAAAACGCTTGTGTTCGATCTCAACTCAACACATTTCTGAAAGGATGAATGAATTTTAATTGTGACTTATCTTCAAATGAGAGCTAATCTGGTTATAATAAAACGACTTAAAGATGTAAACCACGAATTTGTCGGGTTAACATTAAGAAATGACATGTCGGTTGAATGTGACAAAGGAATAATGAGAGGTGGGACCCACAGGGAATTGATATTGACTAATTAGAGAAAGCACAATAACGGAGAAAAGAAAAGACAAGAAAGTGTGTGTGGAAGCTTCTACTGTGGATCGCCATGAGCTTCCAAGATCTGGTGGCAGGTACGCCTCCGCATCGGAGGCAGCCATTCCAATCTGGAGTGAGAGGTAAACAGCCACAGCAACTTGATACTTCTCAGGCCGTCGCCGCCGGAATCTTCCAGATCAACACCGCCGTCGCCTCCTTCTATCGCCTGGTCAATTCCCTCGGAACGCCCAAAGACACTCTTCAACTCCGCCAAAACCTGTAAGTCTTCTCGATCTCTTCTCTTCTACTTTTTTTTTTCTCCACAGGACGCTCTTAGTTTGTTGATTTGAATTCTGTGTTGAATTTCTTGGTGTTTTCGCTACTCTTCTACTGTACGGGCAAGAGCTTTTTGTTTTTGTCAAATTTCAATTCCACTCCATTCTCACTCACGCTTATTGGGGATGATTTTACAATGTTTGCAATTTTGTGCTATTTGTTTTCTGTGTTTTTGCTTTTATGTTTATTGATTGCTTGACAATGGCTCTAATGTTTATTAGTGGTGCAACAATTTTGTCTGTTCTCAACAACATATAGTATATAATATTATCTGGGAAATTAGTTGCTCTTTCCCCCCAAGCTATTACCTCCTCTATGAGATTCACAACTTTGATCTTAAGCTTAGTTTAAAAATTGCTTGTTGATCGATCAATTAACAATTCAGTTCAGCAAGTTAGGGCTTATATCTATCAGGGACATCCTATCCGATTAATGTTTTAGGCATGAGATAAGAAAATTTGGTAGACTCTCTGTTCCTAATTTCTAATCACTGCCTTTGTTTTTAGTTGTGTATGCTCTAAAATTTCTGATCACAGGATTATGTCCTAGAAATTAGAAACTTTTACCAGTTATGATAAGTGTATGCAACACAGTCCATGTGCTCATTTATAAGTGAGATGTCCATGAACGTTAAAAAGCCTTTTTTTTTTTTTTTTTTTTTTTTTTTTGTCTAGGTGTTCTTTGAGTTCATATTGGTTATCAAGTCTCAACCCGTCTTATTCTCTACAAGTGTGTCATTAGACATTTGTTTATATCAATTTTTATAAAAAAATAATTTTGTAACAAGAAGTTTGGGTTTTCTTGAAATAAAACTGAATGAAAATGGAGGTTCATGGCTTGACATTTCAAATGCTAACTTTTTGACAAGTTGGATGTTCTGCATTTGCATGTATTTCTATATAGTCATCTTAACAGCTTGCTTCCCTCATTCCTGGAACCACAAACTACCGTGTACTCTATGTCATTGCTGCTTCAATTCAAAGTTGTAGCAACTAAACAAGGATAAAAAGAGTACCCATGAGATGTATCCATAGCCTTTTTCTGTACAATTTTTTTTAATTCTTTAAACCTGGTAGTTTCAAGTGGAATAGTGAGACAAGTGTGGTACTGCCAAGCTTGAAAATACAAGTTTGATGTTAGATTGATATGACTGGAAATTCCCACTGGAATGTTGACTACGATAAACCATTTGCATGCTGCTGGTGGATCCTCCAGTAGGGTAATGCACTATTAGTAGTATTTAGCAGGTGAATGCTTTATCACAAAGGGGCATTTTCCAAAAAGAGAGAATGTGAGTAAGATAACAAAAATATGCAATTCCTTCAAAAAAAAAAAAAAAAACAAACATATGTAATATTAGGCAAAAGGTGTTCTTTCTCTGGGAGTGCAAATGCAGTAAATTTAATTTGAATGTAATTAAATAGTTTGTCTTCCACCCTTTATATGCTTTCTGGTATATAAATTCGTTTGTGGATTTAGCTATGTGAATGTTAGCAAAAATGCAGGTGTGACTGTGTGAGTGCTGTTCATACCATCTTCATTCAGTTTAAGGGTCTCGTGTTTTTATTATTCAATATACTCTTGCATTCTTCTTCTCCTATCTTAATTATTTGGTTAGATATAGTCATATAGTGAAATATAATTTGTTAGAGATAAAAAGCTAGTGAAAGCATATAAGTATGCATTTTAAGTTTCAAATTATGCATACTTTTATATAATGTTCTATCTTTGTACTTTTGAAGTAGAAAGATTACTCATTTTTACCTATAAATAACTGTAGCTTGGGCTTTCACTTGTTCAAAATTTTGATTGCTTTATATTTTATGGTACTGTAGATAGAATATTGTTACATGACCAATTACCATTCTGTTCTGTTTTGGTTCTTACTCACTATTTGACATTATTTTCAGGCACAAAACAAGGCTACATATTGGGCAATTGGTAAAAGATACTTCTGCTAAACTTAAGCAAGCTAGTGAAACTGATCAGCACACAGAAGTTAGTGTAAGTGTCTATGCGACGAATATTTTTATTATAGTCTTCAATTTTTATCTTGTTACTTATCTTCATTCTTTTCTCCTCCATCCATTTTTGTCCTTACTCATAGTAGTACTTGAATCTCGTTGTGGTTTGTATTCCTTACCAAATGCGTTCTTCGTATGTTTCAAGAGGCTTGTTAATTTAATATTGTTAGATGCTTGGGTGGGGAGATGGGCTTAAGGTTGGCATGATGATTGTAGGCTTGAATTCTTTTTTGCTACACTGCAGGCTGCCAAGAAAATAGGAGATGCAAAGCTTGCAAAAGATTTGCAGTCACTTCTCAAAGAACTTCAGAAGGCTCAGAGGAGCTGAGAGGCAAACCACATATTATCCTTTTGTACCCAAAGAAGCTCTTTCCTCTAGGTAAATTTTTTTACTAAATACTTGTCTGGATTTTAGGGGGCAAGACTTGGCGCAACAGTTGGGTTGCTGCCTTATTACCTTCATGGGCTCGAGTCAGGGAAACTATTATATGTGTTTTTTTATTTATTTTCCACAATTGTTTCATCTCGATCCTGCACTGCATATTGACAATTCCCATGCTTTGATGCCAAGCTTTTAGTACATAAAATAAATGGAAAACTTCATGAAACGTAAATTTGAGCCAAAAAAAAAAAAAAAAAAAAAATTATCCTGACAGGAAACACAAGTTGAAAAAGTAACAGTTGGAATATTAAAGGATTCTGCCATGTATTTGCCGCAGCTAAGATTCTGAAAGTTTGCTGAAATTTATGAGGAAAAAGAAGAAGAAGAGGTAATTTTTACATCACATATGTGCGGTTTGAGAGTGCAGATTTTGCCTGAATGTGTTAAACTTGAACTTAACTCACCTGTGATTTAGGGCAAATGATAAAAAGAGTATTTTTTTTTTAATGTAAGTAATAAACCATGCGTATTCTAACGCACATGTGTTAATAATTTTGGTGCACTTATCCTACCATTCTTGGTATCTCCATTAAGATAATATTGCGGAGTTTGAAAATTTGTCAGAACTTTAAAAAAATGGATATTAAGTGAGTTTTTACAACCATGAAAATATTCGTGGAGGTATCTAATTGCTTTAAAACATAATTTTTTTCTGTAACTTCAGTAGTTCATTTTGATTTTATCATGCTAATGTAAATGAAACTTTTAAGTAGCAACATACAATGTCACCAATATTGTACCACTGTAATATCCTTTGTGATAGTTGATACTTAATACATATATCTCAGCTCTATATAATGTGCAAGGATATACTACGAAAAAGATCATTTGATCTAAGCGTGTTGTTGAGTTTGCATGATCAGGAATTACATACTTAGTTGTATTATTTTCTTCCATCATAAACCTTATTGGAAAAGTTTTGCTGAGATCTCTCTTCAGCTGTGTTCACATATGTACAATTTGATTTTAAGTTGCATGATTCCTAAAATATTATGCAGCTACACTGCCCATGAGCTGGAGACAAGTTCGTCTAAGAATGGTGAAAATCATGAGCAGCAAGTTCTTCTATTAGAGTCTAACAGGTGAGCATCGATAGCATAATATTGGCCTATTTTCATGAATTTTCTTAATTAAAAAAAAAAAAGAAAGAAAAGAAAGCACACACACAACTCTTCTGATATAAATTTACATTTCAATATTGACTAGCTGGAAATGGAGAGCTGCATTCAATAAAACAACATTGTCAATTTCAAAAGCTTAATTATATTTGCAATTGCCATCCATGTGTATGATGCATCCTTATCTGATTCATTATCTCCAGAGAAGAGGTGGTATTGTTAGACAATGAAATAGCATTAAATGAAGCTATAATTGAAGAAAGGGATCAGGGGATCCAAGAAATTCAGCATCAGATCAGTGAGGTAAATGAGATTTTCAAAGATCTAGCTGTACTGGTCCATGACCAAGGAATTATAATTGGTAAGCATGTGTCTTCCTGTTTTCTGTTGCCCATTTTCTGATATTTTTTTGGTTCTCCTAATCTCACAAAATGCTGAACGCAAATCGCTTTCAGATGACATAAGCTCTAATATTGAGAGTTCTCATGCCGCAACTGCTCAAGGTACTTCCCAACTTGCGAAGGCATCCAGAAGCCAAAGAACTGGTTCATCTCTGGTAAATTTCTATTGTCGTGGATTATTAATGTGGATTATAAATGTATAGATTTTCAAGTATGAAAATGCCCAAGAAGTCTCCCTACACATTTTGGAAAAGATATTACATGT
This sequence comes from Pelargonium fulgidum, assembly GCA_036897545.1. Lineage (NCBI taxonomy): Eukaryota > Viridiplantae > Streptophyta > Magnoliopsida > Geraniales > Geraniaceae > Pelargonium > Pelargonium fulgidum. The sequence continues at coordinate 5,566 of JAYMTE010000562.1, forward strand.
CAGTTTCATATGTTATTTGCTTGTTCAGTCAACTTTATGCTCTTGAATATACAAGTATAATATTCTATATATACATTTCATCACTCTCTTTTAATAAAAAATTTTCTTATAATTTGTTCATGCAGATGTGTTTGCTTTTGGTGATATTTGGCATCGTTCTGATCATCGGGGTCATAGTTATCATAGCTTGAATAAGGAAATTTGTGTGAATTAATTTCAATTGCAAGTCTCAGTGCCATCATTTTGTATAAGATCTATTGTGGAGCTAGTTGAGTCTGTAAATGGAGGGTCATTAACATAATACACAAGCTGTATTACTCTATCTGGGGAATAGGTTGTGTAAAGTGTGATCAGAAGGCAGGTAAGAAGATAGATAGTGGGGTGGGTGTACAGATTCTGAACAATGGATTCTTTCTAATTGCTCAGCAGATCTCTACTCTATTCATTGTATTTTTGTTCATTTTTAATGTTGCTTGAAGGCGAGTAAGTATGGTAATCTAGACCACTGCCTTCAACGAGTCTATTAGATCAAACTCTCAAAATGGTGTTTGGATTTTCTTTCTTTACTCATTCCCTTTAAGTCGGGCCATTGCTACACTTGTAACAAACAATCGAGTTGCGAATTTGGCCATTGCTGTCTTTCTCAAGTCAATTACCTCTTTTATCCAAACTATTACCCTCGGCTGATTGTAAAAAAGCAATACGCCAACAAACATATACGTAATGTACCCAGAAATTTTTCTTCTCAAACCTCAAGTAGATGAAGCAATACCAATGCAATCAAGCCATTTCAATTTAATGGATATTATGCTATATATGAGAGCAGCCAGAGGGTGACCAAGAGCCATACATTACAAAAATATATTTGCGGCAAAGTGAGAGTAACAAGTTTCTTTTAGCTTGCTTCTGCGGCCACAAAAAGCAGAGCCAGCTACAAACCATAATCCTCTGCAAGAACCAAAACCAAACCAATACATGAGAAGGGAACGATTGTACCAAAATAAGAACACACCTTGGAAGACTTTAAGAAATGTACAACATAATATCAGAAGTACATAAGTAATTCCATAACCTTCACATACCACATATTCAGTACTCAGATAATAATTCAAAATTCATGATCCCAACTTGGATGTGTGTAAGGTTATTGGACAGTGAGTAAGAGGGTTGAAAATCATTTATGAAATTGGTTAAATTTTGGTCTACTGACAAGGGGTTGAAAAACACAAACTTCAATAAAATCAAGATTAGTCAAACATCGGAAGCGTTAAGAAACATATCATACATATATGCAAGAAAGTAAGATTACCTCTGAATGTCTAGACATCTACACAATTATTTACATCATCCACTTTTGCCCTCCGATGTAAGTAGCCCCATCTGTGCAGTAAGATTTTCCAGATTTGGACTTTTGTTCCATCCATTCTCCTGCATGTGCTGAAACTCATCCTCCTTGGGTTCTTTTGGCGTGCTTGAACTGATTTCATCGGTATCCCCAGTCAGTGGACTTGTTGCGAGAAATTGTTCCCAGAAAACATCATTCATTCCTGGAAGATTAGGGATCCCATCCAGCAAGTTATCCATGTCATGATCAAGAGGAAAAGCACCTGTCTCAACACCCATCCACCCAGGAAAATATGCCGACATCGGATCCACATACCCACTACTCCTAGTCTCAGACCCCACAAAATTCACATCTGCAACATCCATTGTGCTTTCCGGCATGATTCCCTGCATTTCAGTGAAGTCAAGCACGACTGTATCATCCTGAGAATTAAGAACATCCATTTCAGGATATTGAGTCACTATAGTATGATCATTTACCATGGGAGAGGAAGACTGAGTTTCAGAAATGGCAGCTGAAGAGCAACTAGCAAACGACAACCCTGAAGTTGGTGTAACCTCAGAAAAGGTCACCCCAGAGGTCGAGGAGCTTGTCCTGTCTAATACATCAAAACCATCTGAATTTGTCACTGAGGGTTCCAACCTAGGCGATGCATTAATTTTCATAATTTGTAGCACCATTGCTTTGGCTGCTTCATTCATTGAAGGTTGGTACTTCACAATCCGCCCATCAGAAGAATTAGTTGCATGCTCACTGGATGAATTTTCTTCCTCCTGCCTGGCAAGTCTCCTTTTCTTACCATTTCCACCAACACGCCTATTGCTTTCATTCTGCGGCTGAACAAACTGAGCAAAGATGCCAGGACTCTGCATGGCTTTTGCAAGAAAAGACATAATTTGCTGCTGACGTTGCTCCATTACCTGTACACGTTGTCCCACAGTTTGCATCTGACTATCGGTTGTTTGCTGCTGCTGCCTCAATCTAACAAGTTCCTGCATAAGCACATTTTTGTCCCTTTTAAGTCTTTCAACCTCTACCTCCAGCCCAAACTTCCCCACTTCAACACATGCCCCAACTGATGTGCTTTGAACCTGAGGTTGTGGTGGTTGATGACTGTTTTGTACATGGGCAGGCTTTCGCCTACTTATACTTCTCAGGAGATGTTTTTTATCTCTTAAAAACCCCTCATTTGCAAATTCCCAGAGATCAGGATTGACCTTCCTAAAACCCTGCTTAATCAAATTCAGAGATATTATAATAGATATTATCAGCAATATATTCAGAGGAAAGACATGAAGATATGCATGACTAGTAGGAATGTAAAGCAGGATCAATCGTTTTATCAACTGCTTGACCTCCTAGGTTATTTAGTTGACTAAATACAAAAGCAAATGGATACATGAGCATTCTATGATTTCGGTAAACCCTGTGTCTTAAAGATGGAATATGATAATATATGTATTTTAAGACGTTTCTTCATCTACTAGAAGTATGAACCATTTTTATATGTAATAACTATTTCTATAAATTCCAAAGGGAGAAACTAAAATGTCTGTAAAATTTGCTTATTTCAAGTTGACTCTATAAACTTACAAAACAGACACATATGAATACACCAATATTTTGCCAAGTGAACCCAAAATTGACCAGAACGTGTACAGCCATTCAAGGTACACATTGACCTGCAAGTTTTAAGAGTCTAGGCCAATAAACAACACCTCATCCGCATGCTAATAATAGTCGCAAATATGAGAATATTTTGGTTCATCTTAAGTCAAAATTGCGAGAGCATCATCCAAAATTCACATGTTTTAAAACAACTACAAATAAAACAAGTAGTTATGCAAAATTCATTTATTAACAAAACAGCAATCAGGTGTAACCAGAATAATTATCATTACCATATAAAGTTGGATTCTATCCAGACGTAATATATCCATTAATTGAGTGTATGAATCGCATTAACAAGTATACATAGTTTATAGATTTTCTGTTCTTTTAGACGACACATAATCGCCAATCCTATATGCAGTCAGCCCCTCCAACATGCACTGGCTGGTTACAGGGTCATCCCATCCCAAACCCTTGAGTGGCCATGGAACAACCCATCCTATACAAACAGGTTAACTACCAAATTACCTGAAACCCTGAAGGTGGCTTCATAAAGCTTTATTTTTGTACTTTAAACCTGCCTAAGGCACTGACTTAAGTTAGGCTTACCAGTTGAATTTTGTGTGTTTCATTTTGATATGCCACCTACAAGGCTCGAATTCGAGACCATGTTTTAGGAAACCAGGTACAGATTTACACATTGTATAAAAATGAGCTGAATAAAGGGAAACATTGAACACAAAAATTAAGGAAATTACTAGTTGATCGGAAAGAGTAAACCTGTTGACAGTTTCATTGAGAATCTAACAAGTATACAAGATCATTTGTGCTAAAGGGTGGCCCTGTACCAGTAGAAAGTTCTACAGACGAATGCCTTCCTCAAGATAAAACCATCATAGCATATGTCAATACTCCGCTATTATTGTCCACCAAATGGCCAAAACTATATCATAAAAGATCAATCCTCATAACAACCTGCTTCCATATTAGTAATTTCATGATTCCATATCCAAAGAAATCTCGCTTTCTCCTCTAATTGATAATACTTGAATCTAAGACATGCCATGCCCAAGTCAAACACAGCAGCACTTTGCAGCCTTAGTTTACCAGGGCACTATCTCTCAGTAATAATCAAAACCCAAATAAACTATTTGGATTATAAAATAGGCTGTGAAACACAATTGAATAGCTAAATGTGGAATAGAGTTCCACCTATTTATTTTGTATGACATAGCCAGCCATTCCACGTCACTCTGACTCATTTGAATATCGATAATACAAACACCCTTTTCCTAATTTTATTCAGACAATCTATGCTCACTTGCCAAAACTAAATTCCATAAACACTAACATGCAGCAATCTAGAATAGGACACTGATTCTCTTTCTACGCAGGGTGAAACACCATTAAAACCCACCAAACAAGAAATCACATCAATTTACTATCCCATCATTCCCATGTTAAGGGATAAATTAAGCGAAAAGATACCAGCAGCCAACTTAAATTCTATATTTTTCAAATACACCTGGCTTCTTATTACTCTCTTTGAAATTAATTTATCAACCCTACAATTTGCATATTGCTGCTGAAGCAAGCCAAGGACCATCACAAATATAAGCACACACCAATGTATCATCATTAGAGGAGTTGACACCATCCAATTGCATGTACCTCCACAATGTGTTTCAGAAACCTTTAAGTTCATCAAACATTCAAATTGAAACGCACATAGGTATTCAACCACAATGTGTTCCAAAATCCACAACCTAAGCATCTCACATCATCAATTTGAAAAGCAATTCACAAGAATTCAAACAGGCACAACGTAATGGAAGAAGAAATACGCACATAAGTATTCAATTGCCTAACGAAGCTGGAGAAGTTGTTGTGCTTGAAATACTTGGGCAGGAGATCTCTGGCGAACTCCGGCACGTTCCAGACGACGAAACTGTTGTTTCCGTCGCTCCACGACACCACCGAGTCGGTGGACGAGTCGTCCACCATGTCGTACGTCTTGCTAAGAAACGGCGGCAGTGAATTCAAATTCGACGACGCCTCCTGAACTCCTTCCATTGAAGATTCTATGAACAATCGCTTGCGGTTACTTCAGAATTGACCATTGATGGTTGGTGCGAGAGGGAGGGTTCGAGAAAACCCTAATTTGGAGAGAGTTTAGAGAAGTGTACGAGCATGGAGATGGGGGTCATGTTATGTATATAGCGCCATTGAGACTACTGTCTTCTCCTTCCAGTTCAAATGCTTTGAAAAATATTTTAATGTATATGTATACATGAATTTACTAAAATGCCCTGTGTGTATATATATATTGAACATAAAAGATCAAAAAGAATATATCATAATTTTTTATATATTTATCTTTTTTAAAATAAAACATAATTTACCGATATGTCCTCTGGGTATCGTTCTCTCGACTACTTAAATTACTCATCCTTCTTTCATTCAAATAAGAGAAGCTTATTGCTAAATGACATGTTCGAAAAAATCATTCGGGCGCAAAGGATCCTTAAGAACATCCTTTATGGCGACAATTTTATTTTTACTTTTTTATCTTTTTATAAGCAATACCACCGGGTCCATGACAACATCCTCTATGAACGATGTTTTTACTTTTTCCTTTTATAAGCAATACCAAAAATACATGGGGAAACTCAAATTCGAGATCTCGTGGGGGTCAAACGTCTTAAATTGTTTGCCTAAACGGTTGTTGGTATAACTTCATCTTTATTCTTGAATAGATTAAGAATATCTATTTTTTATGATGACAAAGGTTTCATATCACTGTTCAGTAAAATCATTTAATTGCATAAGAAATGACAACATAAGAAGATAAAAGAAAAGTAAAAAATGTCATAAAAGCCAATCGAGAATTGAGATGACGGAAAAGTAATAAATATCATTTACGACATGAGATTTTTTTTTTCCTTATTTACTTGGTGACCTCTCACCGTAAAAACAATAAAACGACGTCGTTTTTCTTACCCTAGTTTTCACATTTCATGTTCAAACTTAAAAATTCACCGAGGGGCATTACCGTCTCGACACAAATCAAAGATTGGATTGTCGTCTCTAGCACTCAACCTTGGAACAACGATGAAGTCAGTCGTCGTCGTACCCACAAAAGCTTTGGATCCCAAATCGACGACCCATTAATACAAACAATTCCCAACAACTATCCCATTCCAATTCTCCTACGAACAATCGAAACAACCACATTAGCAGCACAAATTTTCTCTCTTTATCTCAGCTTCCCACTGTCTCTGATCCCTCCTTCCTCTGTCTTCTCCGGACCCGGTAAGTGGTTTCTTCTAGCTTCTCAACCTAGATCTCTTCATGGGTTTTTCAGTTTTCCCCCAAATTTTCGATTTTTATTGAGAATTTGATAGATTTGGTTTCTGGGTTTTGGTGGGTTGAAATGAATCTTGACGGTGTTTGGTTTCTTGATGCTAGCTGATGATGAGTGAGAATGGTTTACTTCATATTGCATTATGTTCCTCAAAGATTATTTTGATACTTGTAGGAAGCAATGAGATGTGTAATGATATGGTAGTCAGGAAATATTCTGCTTTTGATAGTTTTTTGCTTCATTTTAGTGATAATTGAAATATTTGTGATATGATATATTGGATTCTTGTTGGGTACAAACTTATGCTTTGTTGTTGATAATGGTTAGTGGAAGTCTATCTACTCTTGTCGTACCTAAGAATTAATGTACACTTTTAACTTTTAAGAGAAGATGGCATGGCTCATACCTCATAGTTGGATTGGATGTGAGTTGAGGGACAGACTTTCTATTTGTGATGATTGATGATAATTTTCTCGTGGTTGAGTTCCAAATAATGGTTTTAAAGTTGTGTCTAGACTCTAATTTTTGGAACCGTATCTTGGTTAGTAGTTAAAGTTGGTGGATTTTGTGTAATTGCTTACATTTATATTGTTTCAAAAGTGCATTAGAATCAATAGGATTCTTGTTATCTTTTTCCTTCTCTTTCAGAATTTGCATCCTCCTTTGACAACTATACTTGACACAGCAAAAGCCAAAACCAGTATTTATCTTAGGACGCTTGGCTTGGACAAGCTATACTGCATTGAAAAGCTAAACTCACTTTTGGGAACTGATTTAAACTTGCCCATCCATCTTCATGCTGATCTGTTTCTCTTGTCCTACATCGCATATAAAAATCTGTGAAGAAATTTTATATATCCTACACAATGTATGTATTCACACTTGTCATGTTTTTCCAAATGTTGATGAAATAATGAAATTAATAATGGTTTTTTGAGTCACTGTAATCAAACAAGTGTGGAGAAAAAAGTTAAAGGATGTTGGAATCTGATATATTACTAGTTTCTTAATGTTCTTTGCAGAAAAACCTGCATTTCACCTACATGTTCTTGAAGTTGACTTTGAGAATATGTGTATTTGGTAGCACTTCAAGTTAATCACTTATAGTGGTGAAGTTGAACAATGAACATTTGTGTGAATGAATCATGATGTCCTATGGAGAAGCACTTGGTATTTGTACCAAAACAATTAGAATTAAGAACAGGGCATATGATTTGATATTTTGATTTGGCATTCTAAATTTTTGAGGTCATTGTTAGCAAGAGACATTATTTTGTTTTTAGGACTCAGTCTTCATAAATTTGTTGCTGCCTGTTCTTTTCCATTTCCATAGTTTGTATCATGAGGATCTTAACATAAGAAACTTTTTCTTTCTCCAGTTTCTAGTAACTTCATGGCTAATGTGGTTGGTGTGGTATAAATGGAAGAAGTTCTTATACGGACTCTCCATATTCATCATATATTTCCCGGAGACTAATAACAATATCTTCAATGAAGATAAAAGTCTCTCATCGTCCAGCCATTTGTTACAGGCCTGTACATCCCTCAGATATTGAGATTTTAGAGCAAATCCATAGTGATGTATTTCCTATCAGGTAGGTGATCTCATCATGGACTAAGATCCTCACGAGTCACGATGTGTTTGCTGATACTCACTGTTGGCTATTGTTCCTTTTCAGGTATGAGGCTGAGTTTTTCCAGAATGTTGTAAATGGTCGTGGTATTGTGTCATGGGTAGCTGTTGATCGGAGTCGACCCAATGGCCAAAATGATGAACCTATTGGATTTGTTACTGCAAGATTAATTATGGCAAAAGAAAGTGAGGTATACTCTCTTCCTCAGTTCTTGTAGGTCATTACATGTTATGAGTCTTTTTTACCAGGGTCAAACAACTCAATATTTAAACACTTAAACTTGCTTCTTGAGAGCTGAACACGCACATCAAAAGAGCACATTGTTAAGTGAACCAATGCGTGAGCAGTTAAATTTGCTACAGGCATGAAAAAAAGTATCTCCAACATTTGAAATTAGATAACTATATAGTGTGTTTGAGAGAGCACTTAGAGAGAAATACGGAAAAGTGCAATTGTAATTGTTCAATATCTTGGCTAGTATATAATTTGCCGCTAAATGCTGCATCAATATTATAGTTTGCAGATAGCATTTTTAGTGTATAATTGAATAGTGTTTGTTTTGAGTGAATAATAAGTTGCATTTTATTCAATATATTGTGTCCCTATTTATACAAGAGACTATGCTATACAAGGAAATAAGATCAACCTATCAATTCTAATTATACACAAATCCCTAGTTTATAGTAATCTGCTACAGCATACATATCTGTACAGTGTTATTATATTTAAGGTATAGACTTGATGATCATTTTATTGAGGAGATAAATTTGATTCAAAATACTTAATTAGGAGTCATTTTGACTTCTTTTTCCCTTCTTTTGTTCTGCCAAAACATGATAAAACTAGTTTGTCCATTTGGAAAGACGAACACAACCTGTTACTTATATTTGAAAGATGGACAAGCACAACTAATTAGGACATAACTATTAATAATGGGACTTCTGATTAATTGACTGACATTGCCCTTGCAGATAGTAGATTTGCTTAGATACGATCCATCAAGGTCAGAACAAACATTAGTCTACATTCTGACACTTGGAGTAGTGGAAGGATCTAGAAAAGCGGGGATAGGAAGAATCTCTCCCTTCCTCTCTCTCTCTCTTTCTCTCTCTCTGCGCGTGCTTGTGTGTACACACACATATAAGTTTCTTGCACTTTGTCAAATTATTGTTGGTGTTTTAATTTGCAGCTAGTTCACTTATTCACGAGGTCATCAAATATGCATCAAGCATCCCAACTTGTCGAGCAACTTACTTGCATGTCATTTCATATAACAATCCCGCCATCCAGTTGTACAAGAAAATGTCATTCAAGTTTATACGAAGGTTGCAGTGTTTCTATTTCATCAATGGTCAGCATTATGATGCATGCTTGTTTGTTTACTACGTCAACGGTGGTCGATCACCCTGCTCACCTTTGTAAGTATAAACCATTATTTTTTTCAGTCAGTTATATATGCTGAATTCTTGACATGGGTGGGATTTGATCCCTGATACGGTTTTTTTGGTGCAATGCCAAGAGATTGCTACTTGAACCCACCTTTATAATATTATTGTTAATATGGTTGCAGAACTTGATTCCATTTAAGAACAAGATGTATTCTATAGATTTTGGGTTAGAACACTTAAAAATCTTATGCATTGTACCTCTCTGTGATTCTCCGCCATGAAGAAAAAAGAAAAGAAAAAGGAAAGCAACCTTTCCCTCTTATACGTTCATAGAGACGTATCATCCTTTCTACAGCAATTTCTAGTTATGCTACATTCTGAATTAAAGATCTATAAGGATGTATAGATTCTTACAAACTGAAATTGATGTTTATCGTCTTTATGCTCATTGAATTTTATTCTCTTGGAAGTGGCCATTGGTCTTCATCCCTATATGCAAGGAGATACGGACAAGGTGCCATGACTCTAGAGTCTATAGGAAAACTGGCCTCCTTTGAACTTGTGTCGTTGGGTTTGAAATCACACCTTTCACCTTCACGCTTTTAAGACTAACGAGAGAAATTACTAGATTAGTGCAAAGACTATTTTTCATTAGACCTTTTGTATTGTCAAAGTCTTTCTATTTATCTTTTTCCCATCTTAAGCATTGAACAAATAGTACTTTTGGATCATATAACTGATACTTGCTCGCTATCTACGGTGTTGCTCTGCAGAGAGCTTCTCATGGCTGTTGTGAGTTGCATGAGAAGTGGTTTCAAAATGGTGGGGGCAAGATTTAGAAAAAACGACGAGAAGCTCCCAAAATGGCCGACTAGATGTAGAGAGAGCCGGTGCCTTGTTTCAATGACGACAACAACGAGCAAGAAAAACTGCAAGACTGAGGATGATGGATGTGATTGTGTTTGATTTGTGATAGTGAGCACATCAGTCTTGTGTTCATGTATAGTTTTCTCCCCCTTTCTTTGTGCAGTGTTGTATTTGTTCCATGTTATGTTAGCTACATATACATTGTAGTAATTAAATTTGTACCTTATTGGATTGTTCTTGTTTCATAGACTTTCACATTGCAAAATAAAACAAAACAATTCAAAATAATAATTGAAATTGTAGCGATGAATGATACATAAGCACTCAGCGCCACGTCACTATGTCACGTACTTATTTGTATTTTAGAGCTGACTCTTTTTATTATATTTTTATACCTCTAGAGCAAACGTAATAACCGATATTTAAACCTGAGACTTCAAACATACTATATGTTAGTATAAGAATTGGGTGGCACTAGCACACGATCCATGCATTGCAACCATGTCTAGAGTGTTGAAGGTGACAAATGAAGCATTTTGTGAAAGCTTATCGTCTATGTCGTACTCAATGGTTGTTTTGACAATGGACGATTGAGGACCATTTTCAATGATTTCCCAGGGCACGCGAAAACTATTAAACCCGAGAGCCAAATAGCCTCCTTCAATCTGTTCCACTTCCTTTATGCACTTCTCATCATCCGTAATTGTAAATCTCTCTGCCATGATTTCCTGAATATAAATAAAGAGTATTATAGTCGTTTTGGATCGAAACAACAACAAAAATAAGAAAAAACAAAATTTTACAAACAAATTAGAGACTTGACATGTATATATTTTATATTTTTGTATTTTACTATTAAGTTTCAACCATTAACAACCTGAATATGTAATTATAATAGAAAATTCCAAACTTTCATGGAGACAAATATACTACTTTCTCATTCTTAAAATAAATAAGTATTATATTTTTTGTGTACAATTTTGTAGTAAATTATGCCTGAATTAATAATAATATTTTTCCTTTTAAAATAATAATAATATCTTTCGAACAAACTAATTTGTATTTCTCGATATAATATTCGAAACGAAAATCAAGATCTTTATGTTGAGATAGAAAGAGTATAATTGAAAAGTTACATGAGGCGTAGGACACTGCCAACTCTGCCATCGCCTTTGATGAATTCCACAGTTCCGACGACATCAGAGAGATATTGGTTAGCGAAACGAGCAAGCGCGAATCCTCTATAAATTTCCCATACCCTACTTGCTGCACCTCCCACCACACTATCCTTTGAAATCTTTCCGTGCATTTTTCTTTTCTCTTCTCTACCACCAAAATATAATTGTAACTAGAGAAAAAAAATGTATGTCAGTTGACTAATATAACTTTATATCAGTTGCA
>JAYMTE010000563.1:0-17152 GCA_036897545.1 Pelargonium fulgidum
AGAAACAAATATATATTAATTGCTCTCTCTTTCTATTTGTCTCTTCACCATTTCCAGAAAACATTGGAGCCACACTTGTATTTCTCTTTGCCTTCACACTCCAATTCCAAATCATCAGAAATAAATGGCACTTTCTGCATTAACAAAACCAGAGAATTTGAGTTTCAAATGGGTGATTTTGAAAAACCTGAAATCCGACCTCCCACCCGAGTTCATTTTGAATTGGGTTTAGATTTCAACTGAAAACCCGAATTGTCAGCTATAGTTGATGGAGACGAACCTTTTGCTTGGCAAGATCTTGGCAGCCAGTGAAGTTGAATGGGAACTTGCAAGAGCCAAATTGAACAGTGTATGCTCTTGCATAGTTGGCACCACTAGTTGCTAATCTCTTCCTATCATTCAATTCCTGTATAAAAAAAAAAAACAACAACAACATGAACTTAACGATCAATTAACTTTAAATATTGTCTTTCTATTTCAAAATAATTGTTCATTTTCTTTTGAAGTGTAAAAGAAAAATGAACAATTATTACAAGTCATATCGGTCAAACTCACAATCCTCCCACACAATTTTATGTAAGAATCGTAACCCACACATATCTGCAAATCTCTTTGGTCAGGCACGAGTCAAGTCTTTTTAACTCTGTTATTTTAGTCGGGTTGGGCCAACCACACTCACCCTATGCATTTTCTACATAAATGACCCTACACTTACATGAATTGTGAGTCAAGTTATGGTTAAATATTTTCAACCCATACCGATCCAAAACCTGACTCCTCAATGCTAGATCCATCTAATACGACTAGAACAAAGATTCAATCAACATACTAATTCAAACCACTCTTTGAAACATTATTTTTTTTCCTAAGCAATCTCAACAACTTTTGAGATTATTGGTCCCCTCGAGACCTCAGGTTCGAGTCTCACTTCAGGTGTTGTTGGCATTGCTTATTAAGGAGAAAAAAAAAAGCAACATATAGCCTCCCAAAACACAAACCTTGTTGGCTTTGCTCTTCTCAAGGTACTCTTCAATGACACCAGCATTGGCTGAGGAAGCAACAACTGTGGACAAAACTGTCCCTGCAAGGCAAAGCATTGCAGCTCTTCTTCCATCAACAATATTGCTAGCTACTTGTTGTTGTTGTTGTTGAGCTCTGATCACAGGCATGCTCTTGTGGCCAATCTTTGCACTGAGATCAGCTGAGAGCACTGAGTTGCATGCCAACACACCAGAGTTCATGGTAGCCATTGATTTTGATTGATGATGATGATGATATGATATGGATTAGAAGATGAGTCATTACTCATAAAAAATGGAGATTGTGGTGGGAGTGTGGATAGGGTGAGATTTGCCTCAAGCCTATTGGCAACCAGCTTGTTTTGCTCTTCTAGAGCTATAAAACAATGGGGTCTTTTTTGTTTGGTGATATGCTCAATGTTTGTGGTGTATATATGAGTGGTTCTATTTTGGGTCCACTTTTGAAATCTCACAATTTTTTTTTCTCTTTTTCTTTATAAGGGACATTATACTCAAAGTAACACTGTTTCTTAGTCTCTTTGGAAGCGTCACCTTAAACTACATCTCACAATTTTCACCACATACAGTCGACAATAAGACTTTAACTTTAGATCTCATAGAATCTAAAGTCATATTAATCACTTGATCCAACATGTATATGTTCTTTTTCCTCTTTCTATGAGGCACTGAGTAGGGTGCCATATTGTCACAAAACTTTATAAAAAAAATTACTACTAACCCCTTCATTACATGCATGTATGAAGAATTTAAATGCCCAAATAGATATTCAAGCATTAGGAGATTTATTATTATTATTATTATTATTATTTTATTTTTGGTGAGATTTGGTTTTTCCACAAAACTGTTCACATCTCTTTTCTTTTTCCTCCCATATAATATATACTCCCTTTTACCAAGCAAAGGAATATTCCAATTCCAATTCCTATCTCCTAATTGATTTTCACTCATCAAACTTTGATTTTTCTTTATCTAGTTTAAAGCAATATAGTAACTTTGATTCAATCTATAATGTATTAAGGACTCAAATGATTTGATGTTAATATTATAATAATTTAATTTTTTAATTAATTAAGATTTTATTACTTTTCTCTTTTTTTAATTTGTTAAAATTCATCTTTTAATATATAGTGTTACAAGGATAATCCATTTATTAGCAAATGGACAATACAATTTTCAAGCTTAAACAAACTAACACACATAATATCCTAACGAAAATCAAGAGTTGGAACCATATTATATGTCGAAAAAACTATTATTCTGGTTAAGTCTTCATTTAATTTTTTTTTATAAGAAAACAAAATACTACCATTTGTCTCAAATATGCAATTCAAAAAATAGTTTGTGATAATTAATACAAAATAACTATCAATTTCTTACAAAAAGAAAAAAAAAGGAAGAACATGCATGTGCATCCAATAAATACAAGAAATATAATATTATTGAAAAAAAACTACAAAAACTCTACATACAAGCTACACAATACATTAACATTTCTTGGTATTTGCATATAACAAAAACAGCTAACTAATTAATTAAGTAGAGGGTTTAGCTAGGTAGGTATGGTAATTAATTACTACAAGCTAATTATTAAGAAATTCCAACTCCAAGAAAATCAATGAAGTGCATGTCCTTATTGTGCTTCAAGCTCTTCTTGTTTCCTTCTTGAACATGAGATGATTTCTGAAATTGCTCATCAAGAAATGAACAAGAACTTGCCATCATTTCTTGATTTGATCTATGGCCTTTCACATAATTTAAGAACCCATATGGATGAGAAGCAAGAAAATTAGGGTTCTTGAAGCAAGAATTAGGGCACAATTCTTGATCATCACTATGTGAACTCTCTTTACTACCTAAAAAGAAACCAAATCTACCATACTGATCACAATCCTTTCTTTTCCCTCCCAAATCATCATAATTTCTCGAATTGGCGAGAAAATCACTACCCTTTGCAAGATTAGGGTTCTTGATGCAAGAACTAGGGCACAATTCTTGATTACCCAAAAAAGAACCAATCTTACCAAATTGACAATCCTTTCTTCTCCCACCAAAATCATCAAAACTCGACGAACCGGCTACGATTAGGGTTGAACCATAAGGAAGAGATGAACTAGACGACGACAAGACTGACAAAATACCCATTTTTTCTTTGTTTATTTGATGATGGTCTTGTTGGCGTCTTCTGCGAATACTGACTAAGAAATTAGGCAAGCGATCTCTCTTACGTCGTGCCATGATCACATGGTAATGATTCTTGACGGCGTTATCGGTTCGCCCGGGGAAGAATCGAGCTATTGAAGCCCACTTGTTTCCATGAAGACGATGAGCTTGTAAGAGCCTTTCCTCTTCCTCATGTGTGAATGGCTTCTTGGTAATTCTTGGGTCAAGTTGGTTGTACCATCTCAATCTGCAACTCTTACCTACAAATGAAAACCCCATTTCTTCAAACTTGAACAATAACATCTTAATTACTATTAAAATATATATTGGGTCAATATATATATGTTCTATTATAGATAAATTAAAGATCAATTTATTTTCTCGGTGGAAGACATGTAAAAATTTGAATTGGTTCTATATATATACTTAAATTTTTTATATACTAGATTTATGCTTCCTATTTTTAAAATTTTTTTTTTATAGACAAGCGGTACTTTTTATTGAAATTCTAAGATGGGAGAACAAAAGATTTATGCTTCCTATTTTATTGCAATTCTACAAAAGATCAAAGCACAAAAAAGACCCTTCGATTAATTTTCTTGGTGGAATTAATGATACTATATATATATTTTTGCTACACAAATTTTTTATGTATTGGATCTATGATCCAATTATATATAGTTAAACTCCACAAAGTTTATAAAAGGAAAAAGAAAAAAAAGATCATTTAATTTTCTTGGTGGAAGACATGTGAAATTCCGAAAAAGTACTATATATTTCATAAACAAAATTGTTTATATGCTTCTTAATTTTTAGACTTCAACTCTACAAAGAATATGCTTCCAAAAAAAAAAAAAAAAAAAAAAACCTCTAAAGAATAAAAATAAAACATTTGATTTTCCTTTGTTGCAAAAATATTTAGAACTAATTCAGAATTTTACATGTCTCCCTCCAAGAAAATTAAATGAACTTATTATTGTTTGATGATGATCTTGTAGAGTTCCGCTATAGAAGAAACGTAGATCCAATTATATATATATAAATCATAGCTGAAATAAACATACAACTAATTCATAAAATTTATTGTCTTCCTCCAAGAAAATTAAAATTATCATAGTATATATATCCAATATATAGAAATTCAGTGTAGCAAAAATATATATTAGTAATTCAGAAGTTTTTATGTCTTCTAATAGAAGTGCAACCCGATATGCAAATAACAGCAACAATAAAAATCATTTAGTTTTCTTAATTTGTATATATATTGGATTAAGATCATTTTAATTTTCTTGGTGGAAGAAGATATGTAAAGTTCTGAATTATATGTGTATAAATTTACAATTACCTGATCTTCCTTCAAACTTCTCTGCAATCAAATTCCAATTCTGAGGACCATGTTCCTCGACGAGTCGCCGGAGTTTTTCATCTTCTGAGGGCCTCCAGTGACCTCTATTGCAGCTGATCATCATGTTCTTGATTTCTTGATCATCACTGCTGATGCTGCTACTTCTTGACTTATTCATCTATATAATTCTCTTTACCCAAAAAAAAAATATTTTGGGGGGGATTTTGAAGCACCAATCACATAAAACTTGAGATATATAGCATAAGAAATGAGAAAAGACTATTATTATTATTATTATTATAAATTTTTTTTTTTGGGATGATGATTTAGAATTTAGGATTGTGGATGGAAAGTCATTTTTGTTGTGTTTACAAGATAGCAATAAGTGTATAGTGTCAATATATGGAACCCTAGACTCATTGTCTTGTTGGCCATTGGCCCATGAATGTCCTAATATTGTTTATTTTAGTTACTTTAGGCAAAAGGAGTTTTGTTTCACTATCTTCTCTTGTACATTATTGGGTCAATTTATGTATAAATATAATCCACTACCACTAAAAAAAATCCTAAATAAATTATATATATGTGCCCTTTAATTATATATTGTTTTGCAATTCTAGGAATTGATATAACAAGAAAGTTCATTAATTTCTATTAGATGGAGTTGGTGTTAGAACCCCAAACTAGTTTGAGTTATAATTATTAAAAAAAATTAAAAAAAATAAAAGAGAAGGAGAATAGTTTAATTGGTCACAACCGCCATAAACTTGATAAATTATTAGGTGGACTTAGAGGTAGTTCCATATTCTAGGCCAAATTCTAGAAAACATGACATATTCAGTAGTTTTAAAATTTTTCATAATTTTTACAAATTTGTTGTGGATGAAATTATAAAAATATGTATTTACATATTTGAGTTAAATAGATTCAAATTGTTTCAACTATCTATATGTGGTTTTCACGTGTATTATTTCACTTTAAAATAATAGCACAAATTATAGGATATATTATTTTTGTATCAACTATCATTATAATGATCGGTCATATTAAGCTAAGCGATTACACTCACCAATTTCACACAATAAAATAAATTTCAAATCCAAGAAATTAAATTATGTTGTCATGCTTCGGTCAACATAAATTTTCAAGCTAACAAATTGATCTCTCATAATTAATCTTGATGCCAAAACCATCATATGTGTCTTTCTTTTGATAAAAAATTAAAAGTCACACGTCACATATCTTCACTATGTATAACATTCTTGTGTTTTCTAAACTTTTCTGTCACGAAAACAGAAGAAATTTAGTCATTAAATAATGTCATGAAATGGAATAAAATTACCGATTAATTGTAAAATATAACAGTAACAAATGATATTGACACATAATATATGACTAGTTTTTCAAACTATTTACATTTGGTCAACAAAGATTCGAACAACGTTGAATGCACAATTGCTTACCATATAAAGCTCTTTATAAGGTTAGTCCAATTTTGAAATATTTGAATTGTGTTCATATATAAACAAAATCAAACTAAGTTACAAAATGATCAGTTGAGAAAGTGATGTTTTATAGACTTTTGATCTTGTTTCTGGTTGGGGGCAACAAGAATTGTAGAATTTTTCAACATGCATGTTTAATTGCTGGACTAATACATTGTTGTATCATGTGAGAAAAAAAAAATCAACCAACGAATTACGGGTTAACCTATAAAAAGGGTGTGGACTGCGCTCATATAGTTTTGTTTTTTGGGGTAAAAAATGTGCAAGTTTAGTGCAAATTTGTCCGATCCAACCTGAAAATAATCAGGTTTAATTTG
This sequence comes from Pelargonium fulgidum, assembly GCA_036897545.1. NCBI lineage: Eukaryota > Viridiplantae > Streptophyta > Magnoliopsida > Geraniales > Geraniaceae > Pelargonium > Pelargonium fulgidum. Next base: position 6,368 of record JAYMTE010000563.1, read on the forward strand.
TATATATGTTTTAGCTAGAGTCGCAAATATGTGGATGGATTTTCAAGTACCTGAAAATTTATATTCAAATTATCAGTTATAACTCTATATATCTCCTGCCTCGCCAAATCTTTGTCAATTTTTATTAGCTAAGATTCATGGTTCCCATGTGCAATATAATTAAATGACTAACCTAGATAGTATATAACCAACAAGAAATTATTCCAAAAAAATGTTATTTATTTTCTTCTTATAATCAAGTATTGAAATGGCAAATAAGTCAATAAGGGCTGCTTAAAAAGAGTAGTGAATGAGAAGCATTACATTGATATACATATTTTCTTAACACATATACTTCAATATATTTGTAATTACTATTGTCATATATATGCATTTATCATCAAAACCAAATCATGATCAACAATTTCAGCTACGATAGAGACTTCACTTCTATCACATATATAACTGAATTGTTTATGGCCTCTCCATCCAATCATATATATTTGATCTTGGTTAAGTGCTCGTATTATTAATCGAACTGATTGCGCATTATCGTTGATAATATCCATTACTTTATTAATGTCTTATTTGTCATGTCGTCTAACTTGGCAAGTTGCGTGTGAATTTGTTAAAACTTTAGTGGCCACAAGTCTTTTCGAAGATAGTTAAATCAAAGTGAGCCTTTCAACCTAAAAATCAAGTTATTTGATTCTTTGTTTAAATTTTCCTAATTAATGCAAGAATAATATTATTACTAAGGGTGGTTTAAATACATAAAATTTAATTTGAGACATTTTAGAATTGCTTTCACCTAACATGGATTACCAAATTAGTCATGAATGGAATGGACTAACAATAATTTTTGTTTTCTTGTTTTTAAACATTCTTCTTATATATACATGTTAATTAAGAAGAATATTAACAAGATTTATATAATCCCTGGTTGTTGCAATACTTGGATTTCCAGATTTTTATTTTATTTTTGTAGATACACGCTCTTCAAGTTAACAACTTTAAAGATATGAAGATCGTATAATTTATAATAAAAAATACCTAATTCTCTTGGATAAATCTTTTTTTTCTTGCAATACTTCAATAATCCATACAGATTCATATAAAGTTGACAAAATAACTTTTGAGTTAATGAATTCATTTTTGGTATAAATATGGTTCAAATTCATACAATTTCATATAAAGATGTCATAAAGATGGTTCAAATTATGCTAATTTTGGAAATATTTTCATTTATTTAATTTCCTTGTTGGTGGGTCTCATGGCTTCATTTGAACATGTGTCTCCAACCTATGTATACTCTCTCAATTCATTTCCCACACAAAACTCTATTTAAATTGGAATTTTGGTCAAGCAAGCATTAACTATAAGAATATAGAAATTAATTCTTAAGCCTTAAGCACACACAAAGTGGAACAAATTGACAACCACAAGCAAAGATTTTAACCCTCCATAAAATTATGAGAATCTTTTAATTTTTCTTGTTATTTTGGCATGGATGGTTTAGATTCATTTAACCCTACCCAAACTCATTGTTTTGCTAATTATCTAGAACATGCAAACATTTAATATTGATTAGAACATAACAAACGTGTGGGGTTATAACATTACCTTACAATAAGTATAATATGAGTACGCAGTACACCGAATTAAGAACACTGTCAACTCATGATATTTATGTAAGTTTTGACCATAAACTCCAAAGACTTTTAAAGAAACACGAAATGATTATAAAGATGCAACTCATGACATTATTATTGTGAACTTTAGATATGTTTCAAATATCTCGACCGTATTTTAGTTATTTTCGATCAACGTGACTTTTGATTTCTACTAAACTTTTAAACTCACCAATAAGAGTTATTAAGCCAAAATTGAAACTAAAACTAAATCTTATAAGAGAAACTAATGAGTTGAAAACCAATCATAGATAGTACATTTCAAGTTACAACACTCTCAAGTCTCTCAAACCATGCTATGGTTTTTATAAAACTAATTCCATGAAAGTAAAAGGAGGCCCACCCAAACAAAATAGGAAAAATTAAAGGGTGGACACTGTAGTTGTAGTCCCCATTATTATTATAATAATTATTTTCAATATTCTCTCTCTTAAATTAATTAAACATGATGATGCTGACACAAAACAAAATTATTTCTTATTTTAATGAAAGCCATAATTAAATGCCTTAATTAGCATAAGTTACCACAGAAGATGCCCATTTAAGCAACCACACTAATTATAAGTGTAACCACTATTGTCTTTGATAAATTTTCCATATATTACATATCCTTTAAATTTGTCTTAAATATATAAACCCCATTTTGTACCCTTTGTCATACATATCAAATATTAGAATATGGAATCTAATAAGTCTAAAAAAAAAATTATAATTTTTATAACTAGGAAAAATTGTTATTTGTCCCAATTTTTGTGCACACCGAAGTATTAAGCTAGGTCGCATTTTAAGCTGAATTTAATTAGGGGTCCAATTTATATATGTACACCTACATGCACACAGTTGGTGGGCAAGAATATTCAATTAAATTTTGGTTAATTAATGGTGGGTCTTAAATTAATTACAAGTCATTTTCACTTTTGTTTAGTTACATTAATAAACAACAAACATACCCAATTGCTCATTGTACCTTAATGAAATGATTGAGATATACACCTCAACTCAAGTGACGAAGTGAAGTAATTGGTGCTACAAGAAAATGAAAGCTAAACTACCAAGTCTTGATATATGGTTGAATTTTTAATTTTCATTATTATCTTATATATTTCTTGCTCATCTTGTTGAGTACTAGAAGCTGATTATTTGTTTTCTATAAGCAAAAACCTAGCTAGTTGAGTGTATTAGTAAATAATTAATATACATATATATACTCATTTTTTACGTAAGGAAGAAACATAAATTAATGTTTTCATAATTGACCGTTGTCAATCACATGATTAATATTGTTTAAAGAAAAAAAAAACTTAATACAGACTGATCATTTTAAAATGTCTAGACAGACAACCATTAAAAATTAACCCTCACAAACACTTATGAGTAACATTTTCTTTAGCTCTAAAAATATATATAAAGTTACCACACAATCCGTGTACGTTCAAGTTGCATAAAACATACTTTACTAATTTTCATATCAGATTTCAAGTGAAAATTGCGGGCAAATCGGTCAAACACGCACTAACATGCACATTTTTAAGTAAAACCGTTCCCTAAAACTCACAACCGCGCATGGACTAAGGGTCGAGTTCAGTTCAAGTCCTTTAAACCAAAATCTAACTTGTCAGCTTTAAACACAGTAAAATGGCATTAGTAATAAGTTAATATAACAGTGTCAAGTTAATTACTTAGTTTATATTAAGTGTCTTGTCTTCCACTCCTTAATTATGCCAAAACCAGAACTTCTGCAACCAATGAGTTGTTTACAGAAAGTAAAAGAAAAATTCCAATTATGCAACTACGTATCAGAAATGCATAATTATTCTAAACATTTTTTTATAATATATATAGATATATATGTATAGTTGTGGCACTTATATACATGAATAATTGTGGAAATTAAGTAGTTGGAGAGTACTATTTTAGAGTTAGGCACATGACCAGAAACAATTCATCCCTGTGGTTACTAATATTGGATGCTTGACCAAGTTTTCTGATAACTTGCAATACACCAATTTTAGAATTTTGTCTCTTAAATGGGCTCTCAATTATTTTTATGCACAATTGATTAGTTTGCACTAAAAGTTACATTTCCTTTGATATATGTATATATGTTTCTTTAAATTATTGAAATTTCAATTCACAAAAATCTCTTTTTGGTTTAAGATTGATAGCATATAAATCCAATTTGTAGCAATTTGTAGCATGAGCTACCGACAATTTTGGATCATGAATATCAACAAGCCTTGTTTGTCACAAAAATGAGACAAAATGATAGGAGGAAAAAGGATTTATAACACATATTAAGTGACATTAATTAATATATTATACATGCAGACATGAGACATGTATTTGCTTAACAAGCAGATTGCAACATATCAACCAATTTACATTTTTAATAATATCTAATTCAATTAATCAAATCTAATGCAAATTTATACTCTTCTCTCTGAATAATAATTTGATATTATATATATGAATAAGTTGCACAAATAAGTGATTAATTAAATTGGATAGAAATGTATTATTTTTATGATATTGTTTATAAAAAAAATGAGACATGAAGCTACAAATTGTACAAACATAAAAAAATTTAATTAGCTTAATTTAATTAAATTAAATTTTATGGTTAATTATAGAATTGATTGTGGTAAATGGGATGAGTCCAAAATTCTCAATTTTCACATGGCCTCATTATCAATTCCATGTATAGCAAACAACCTGTGAAGCAAAATAAAATTAGAAATTATGTGTTGCAGTTCTGGTGATATTACAAGCATAGATGAAACCTCGTAGTTCCCAAAAATGTAGGAGCCTCTAAAACAAAGTATCAACCCTAATTAGCTATTTGAACACTAAATATTAGATCCTAATTAAACACATATAAAATTGAACATCGATCTAAGTAGTATTAAACTACTAATTATTATTAATTAACTAATTTCCCCTGCCAAGGAAGTCGATGAAAGGAACGTTCTTGTGCTCCCCTGATTGATCACCATCATCTTCATCTTCTTCTCGATCATCATCTTTTTCTCGAGAAACCATTTTCAACTTTAAGACCTCGTTTTTTATCGCTTCCTGGTCGTCGCCATTCCCACCATTACCTAAAGGAGTCAAGAATCTGGAAGGGTATTGAGGAAAGACCTTCGAATTAGGGTTTTCCGCCGGTGTTACTACGTTTTGGTAGCTATGGTAGCCATGAAAAGGCTGATAGTTAAAATCCTTCGATTTTCCTCCAAGAAAAGCCCTAGAACTTGGAAATGTTGAGCCACCAACACTCCAAGAAGATGATGAATTGGGAGAAACCATATCATTCTTCTTCTTTATCATATTCTCATCATGGTTATAATTTGGTACCAAATTCCCAAACCCTAAATCAAATTTAAACTTGTTCACTTGAGGCTTGACCAAAGACCTAGCTCCAAAAACCATGCTGCTAGTACTTCCATTATAGCTCATGTTGTTGGATAGATCAACATGATCTTTGCAACTTGTTGGCTTCCCATAAAATGTGATCCTTTCGCGCTTTCTTCGCGCCATGATTACGTGATATTGATTCTTGACTGCATTATCTGTTCGCCCGGGAAAGATTCTTGCAATGAGAGCCCATTTGTTCCCATGAAGCCTATGAGCTGCAAGAAGCCTCTCTTCTTCTTCTTCACTAAATGGTTTCCTATTAATATTTGGATCAAGTTGGTTGTACCATCTCAATCTACAACTTTTCCCTATAAAACCACAATCCAACAACAACAAAAAATTGAATAAAACCCAAAATCAAAATAATTAATTTGTTGCACCATCTCAATCTACTAATCTACAAGACTAAAACTTCTAATCCTTTCCACAAAATTGAAAGAAAAAAAAAAACAGAAGAAAATAAAATAAAATAAACCCTATTTCTTAGAACTTTAGCAAATTAAAAACTAGATTTGAATCTACCTGATCTTCCTTCAAGCTTCTCTGCAATCATATTCCAATTCCGGGGACCGTGCTGCTCGACAAGCTGCCGGAGCTTCTCATCCTCAGCTGGCCTCCAATGGCCTCTATAGCAACTGGCTTTGCCATCACCACTAGAGCTACTATCTCCTGATTTTTCCATGAATTATAGTTAATAATATTGCTCAAGAAATGATCATAACAAGAAGTGTATTTATATGTAATATATTTATGTATATTTATCTCAGGAATATGTGATTATATTATGCAGAGGAAGAGAGGTTGCTAGCAAGAGAATATATATAGTAGAATCAAGAAGTGGGTGGTCTTTAGCAAAGCTAGGGTTGTGTTTATGGATGAAAAGTCACTTTGTTCTATTTACACTCTGACTCTGACCCTTTGCTTGTATGTGATTGGTTCATGGTTTCTCCAACCAATCATGTTGATGCAAGTTAAAGATTATCAGGAGCAGAAATCACTGTAGTTGGAATGAGTTGAAATTCAGTCAGGACACTCAAAATTTACATGTAGTTAAAACTCATTACTTTGTCATGAGCATGGTCACTTTTGGGTAATACTAAAGCTATGTAGATGTTGTTTGAGTTGTTTTACTATTTTCAAACATAATTTGGTAATTTTGTTTTTTTATTACTTCTTTCATCATGAAATAATGGTTTATTTTTCTTAACTTGTAAAAATAAGAACATGAGTAAAGAGAAAATGACACACGCTTAGAATGAGGTAAAATTTGGTTGGGACGTACGAGACATGCATGCAGTCAAAACTCATAGGTTCTCCATGAGTAAGACCGTTAGTGAGTGTATTGGGCGTTTTACTGTTTTCAAACATAATTTGAAAGTTCAATTGTTTTATTTTATTGTTATTTATACTGGCACAAAAGTTTTAGTAAGCTATATATTTGGTCATTAACTACTTATTTAGTTTGCTCAAATTTTAATTATTGACTAATAAAAAAAAATGTAGTTTTCTTCTTGAGTTCTTATGTAGTTATCGTACGGTCAAATCATTTATCTATAATTATGTATCATAATGTGTGCACAAATTCCTAATGATTTCACTATATAACAACTCTCTAGCCTCTATGTGTGTTACCATTTTAGGGCATGTGTGTAATGTATATAACCAAATGGAAAAAATACATAACCTACTCAACATGATGGCCTTCTCTCACCATATCACAACTAAATTGTAGTATTCTCGAAGATTTTATTTTTATTTTTTGAGAAGTGTTTTGGTTGCATGTAATTAAATGGAGTGATGGAAATAGTAAAGCTAATTAGTTTTGTGAAGGAGAGTTGGTGGAGCTCTAGGCTGTCAAAACTAATTTGAGAAAAGTGAGTTTCACTAAAATGGTAACTATTTAAGAATCTTAGTTGTGTAACCAAATATATACATATATGTGTACATATAAATTTCATAAATGAAGTTGACAACTCAGCATATGCTTTGTAGTGACCATAATTAATTTTTGTTTTGACAATATAATTAGAATGAACTGTTGAGTAAAAATAATTTACTATGTTGTTGAAAAAGTGATAACTAAATTTTCAAGTACATCTTTTAAACATAATATAAATAAATAATAATTTGGTCAAGGTTAGAAGGTTAATCTGAACTAAAGGCTAATAATAACAATAATAGCTCAGGAGTAAAATAGGAAATAGATTTGGGTTGACTGACATATAATTACATGCTTATTTGTTACCAAACATAATATATTAATTATTATTATTATTATTATTTTGTACTTATAAATTGGTCATAAACTCAGAAGAACCAAACAAGCCAAGCATGAAATGGGCTCCAAATTTTCAACAACTTTAAAAGTTAGCTTCTTCACTTTTTTATAATGTAACTCTCAATTGCCTAACATAAACTATTAGCAATTGATAAGAATTGAAGTCGTCAAAGACAACAAGAATGTTAAACCCCAAAGAATATTACTTAATTAAATAGAAAAAAAATTATTTAAGAAGTCAATAAAATTTTAGCCACAAAGGGTTGCTAATTTACAATAGGAGAGTTTGTCATATTGATTCTGCTTGGTTGAGGTGATGTTGTTGGTGGAGAACGAATTAGAGTTTTAAAGTCTCAACACATTGAATTTGAATATTTAGCGAATTTAGAGTTGTATTTGAGCCAAACCGTGAAAGATTTAGATTGGTATACATTACACTCACGGCCGTGGAAGTGAACACCATACGCAAAACTGTAGGCCACAAGCGAAGGGAGCTGCTTGTGAATTTTTGTATGCTCAAATACATCACATAACAGGTGCTTCGCGTTTGAGATTTAAAAAAGTTTGATATATATGTTGAATTATTAATATTGATATGAAAAAAGAAGTCATGTCACTTAATACACGGATAAATAGCATTGTCTGAAAAGAAAAATTATATGTTTTCACAAGATTAGAAGTCAATTATGTACAACTAATTGAGTTAATTCAAAAGCAATTTAATTAATTGCTCAGACTCACCTAAAATTGTTGGTTAACCACAAAACTAAAATATTTGGATTAAATGTTGAAACTAATGATGTGGAATCCAACAAAAGATCATGGGATATGGTACTCTATCATTAATTTATTTGGTATAAATCATTCTCCACATGTTGCTAACTAAAACTAATCCGCATTAATCCCAATTAAAACCATAATAATTATAATATCAATGTGTGTTAGTGGGTTCATAATATAAAATAGTTAGGTGTCATTTTCCATTTTGTTTAGTCACATTTGTTAACAAACATCAAACCCAATTGTTCATTGAATCTTAAGTGACTGAAATATCTTAATTGTGGTTTAGTGACACAAGAAAATGACACTTCAACTACACTTATGTACAAGTGTGCACAATTTGGTTTCCTTTGGTTTTCTGGTAGTTAAATGGAAACCAATTTATGTACAATTATTTTTTTGATGATAAAAACAATTAGCATCACATAGAATATTGATTATTTTAAAAAAAAAAAAAAATTGTAATGGCAAAGACAAATGGAAAAAAAAAAAAAAAGAATGACACGTGTATGCATTATATTTACATGTATGAGATATAAATAAATAAGATATTTAAGATTTATTTTATATCATGTAATAACTCTTAACATATTGTTCAAAAAAAAAAAACATTTTAACATATAACACAAAAATATATCAAATCAACTTAAAAATAACCATATAATCGAATATTTAAACAAATATAAAAGTTTAATTTTCTCAACTCATTTGTTTAGATGCATGTGGCCGAGCTGTGTAATTTTGAACCTAAGTAGCTTAACGTATTGATCATGTCGGGTGATTTCAACCCGTTCGGAAATGAGTTGAATGGGCCAATAGTTAACTCACAAAATGCTGATCCAGCCCATTAAACATGAAATGATTGGGCCATCTAATTAAATAGCCCATATGTTATGGGCTTTACCTACTGATCTACTGTGAACATTCCTTTGTTTTGATGGTTTGTACTCAATTTGACATTTGAGTCCCGCATATTTCTCGAGTTTGAATGGTATAAAATAAACTCGATTACTTTTAATTCAAATTAAAAAATTCGCTAAAATCTACACATTTTTCTCGTGTGGGGCAAATATGGCCATATGGGCTAAACATCACTAAGTTTGAGATTACACTCATGGATCGAAAGCCAAGATTGTGGAGACGCCGCTGTAGCCCACTGACTGTGAGTCCCCTGGCACGATCATACGCCTACCCGGGGCACATTCAGTTCGTTATTCCTCCCACGTTAAGGCGGGTCATGCAATAGATGATGTCGTAACGATCTCAAGTAGGGCCTGATTATGATGTCTCAAAATCAACTCTCTTTGTAAAAAATTGCTTAGGAACCACTAGGAAAAAGAAAATGAGAGAGAATATTATGTGTGTGTATATATATATATCAATACTCAAATTATATGTCTAGAAGAGTATTGATAACATCATATATTCTTTTCACACAAGAAATGTTGACATGAACATATGTCATGAAATGGATTGAGGGTCCAATTTTTTAATAGCCGGCTTTGCCAAATTTATTCATGGACATTGACTTAATTCCTAATTACTTTGATTAATTGGTCTAAATTGTATGACTATTCTCTAATCATGTTTATCTACCTTATATTCTACAAGTGTGCATGTGAATATTATATCTTTTTATTTATAAGTAATTTGAATATTGTAACTAGTTATTTAAAAGTATATCGTTTTGAGTATCTAATTTATTATAATTTTAGGTAAGTCGGCTTACCTCCATTCTTCATTATACATATATAAATAAATGAAAATTACGTAACATTGATAAAAGGAAAATTAAATTCAAAAACTACTTTGATTACCCTCCCACATGAAAAATCAATAAAAAACTAATTAAGTGTGACATTTTATTAACTAACAACATATTTAAAACTATGTCATTTTAAATGTACGACATACCTAACTTTTTTAAAAAAATTGACCCGCCTTTAATTGACCTTATATACGTACTTGATTAAAATAAATTAAATTATGTCATGTCTAATCATCATTTTATATTTTACTACTATAATTTTTAAGAATAGATGTCTATTCATCTTTGGATATAAAGGAAATGTACTTAGTCATCTTGAATTAATAAATAATAATTGAGCAACTTTTTGGGATCAGTTAACAAAAATTAAGTACTAACTACATTATTTAGTGTCTTTGATGTCATGACTCTAATCTATATAGTTTCCTATTAATTATCTTTATATTTACATGTCATGTTTTTTTCAATAATATATTAATTTTTGATTATTCCCCATATTACGATACAATAGTTCATTTCAATAGTTATTATAATTAAAATATTTTTCTAAAGAATTCATTAAGTTTTACTCGTAATACAAACTTTATTTTTTTAACAAACCTGTAAAACAAACTTTAAATCAATACAATAGATAAAATTACATTTAACTATTTAATCACTCCTTTCAATATAATCATCATATTAATTTTTGCTAATTTCTTAAATTATTGTGAGTACAATTACAATTTTTTTTATCTATACATACTATAAAAACTGAATAAAAAAACAGGTTTATAATGCGTATTAGAATGCCACATTATCAATCTATTAAATTTGACATAAAATTTTGCATAATTATAAAATTACCCCAAAGAAAAAAATTGCATTATTTTTTTATG
>JAYMTE010000564.1:0-17149 GCA_036897545.1 Pelargonium fulgidum
TATAATTTTTTAAAAAACACAAAAATCCTCCTTTATCCTCCCCCCGCCGCAGCGGATAATTGCCCACCTACTCCACCTCACACTACAACCAGTTTTCGTTGGTTTCATTCGTACAGTACCAAGTCAATTTCTCTCTCTGTTTCTCTGTCTGTCCAGGTTTTGGGGCTTAATTGGTTCTAGCCTGATCTGGTTCAGGCTCTCACTCTCCAATTTCTCCGGCGACCGTCTCGCCTGATCCTCGTTCTGCTCCGGTCGGTACTGTTCTCTTCTCTCGTCGGCGAAATCCAGATCCTCTGAAGTTGTTTTTGCTCAAAACGGCCTTGAATCGAAGCCTCGAGAGCTCAGAGTAGGGTTTCAAATGTGTTCGAGCCAAAAACCTCTGCAATTCGTTTAGTTTCGCTGTCAAGATGCAATCAGGTGAGGTGATGAGATATTTTGTTCTTTTGTTGCTCTAATCATTCTCGCATCATTGATTATTTTTGGAATTTTATGTGTATAGTTGATTTTGTTAGTTTATTTGTTTATATTCTTGATTGTTGTTTCTGTATGAAAATGTCAGGATATGATATTGATGAACTGTATAGAGAAGCTCAATCGCGGTGGTTGAAGCCTGTGGAGGTTATGTACATTTTACAGAATCATGACAAGTATCAGTTCACTCAAGAGCCCCCTCAGAAGCCTACGAGTAAACATTCTTACTCTAGAAGACTCTTTTGCTTTACATTTTTACTGATAGCTTGATTCGACAAGTGGTTTTTATATTTGTTTTTACTTTGTTGAATTTTCAGAATATATGGCGTTGTACATAACAGGTAGTTAGGCAACTGATTGATTTTGGCTTGATTCAATAGGTGGATCATTGTATCTTTTTAACAAGAGAATCCTTCGGTTCTTCCGAAAGGATGGTCATAATTGGCGAAAAAAGAGGGATGGAAAAACCGTTGGGGAAGCACATGAGCGGCTTAAGGTTTGTGAGAAAGATGAGACTCATGGAAGCCAATAATTTCTTATGTCAAGTGTGATTGCTATTTGGTAGATTGCTTCAATTTATATTATACTAATTTCTCACATGACATTGCTTAAAAGATGTGCACATATCTTGAGTATTGAACTAAGTTGACGTTTCTTTTGAATATGAGTAGTATTAATATCTAGTAAAGTGGTTGTTTTCCACATTTGTGAACCTGTTCTGCACGAGTGTCTAGACTTTTTGTAAGGCCTGAAGTTAGGTAGAAGAAAAGATTGCAAATGGTTTAAAATGAACTATTAGATTATCAGTATATTATTGTCTTTACATGCTATAGTTATGAAATAGAATGATTCTTTCTATAAAATCTTTTTTGGATGCTGTTAATATTTTAAGTTTGTGTGCTTTATTTGTTCATTTAAATTTTCTTCTGAGTTAATGGAGTTCTATGTATTGATCTATTCAGTATGTGGGATGACATTTAATCTTACATTGCTAGGTTGGGAATGTTGAAGCTCTGAATTGTTATTATGCACATGGAGAGCAGAACCCCACTTTTCAGAGGCGTAGCTACTGGATGCTGGATCCGTGAGTGTATAACTATTAATTTGTACTGTATATTATATTAAAGAATTGTTTATAAAGATGTTAAAACACCACGTATAAAGTTGCTTGAACTTGCCCATAGTCTACCACTTCTGATCAGTTAAAACTTGTAAATTTGTTGCCTTAACGTATGTGATGAACAGTTTATATGGATTATTTATGTTGAATGTGATTGAGAGTCCACACTTTTCATATATTATTTATTTTTGGCAGGGCATATGAACACATTGTTCTTGTTCACTATAGAGAGATATCTGAGGTGAGTATTTATAACTTGATTGTGGAATTTTTTGTTTAAACTATTGCTTAGTATTAGTAGAATCATTTTAAATCATCTCATAAATGTGTTTTTCATTCTTTCTGTCTGGTGTTCGATCTTTCATGTTCTATAGAGTCTCAGCCTATTTTGCACAATCAAGTGTAACTTCAAACCTCCTAGATATGCAATTGCCACCCTTATCATGCTAGTTTAATTCTGAAAAAAGGGACTTGGTTCTGAACTTTCTGCCATCTTGCCCTCTTCAGCTTACCTGACATTAATATTCTAAGCTGTGAATTGAAACAGCATCCAGAATGTTTCAACTTTCTGTAAAGAGTTTTTAGGCTTTCTGCTACTTTTATTTTATTTTGTTATTTGATTTTTTTTTTCTTTTCCATTTGAGATAGCAGGTTTTTTTGGGGTATAAATTTAGATTGTACTAACATCGCTGTTTGAATTTATGTGGTGCAGGGGAAGCCTAGTTTTGGTTCTGTTCCCCAGTTATCACCGGGATCCTCATCTACATTCAGTCCGAGTCCGAGTCCGAGTCCTGGTTCAAATACTACTCATAATCCAGGCTCTACTTCTGTACTCAGTGATTATTATGAGCAATATCAGAATATACCTAGCCCTGAGTCTACAGAAGTTAGCTCTAAGATAGCCATAAAGAACAATGGGATGGGTCACTTTGATACTGTTGATAAAACAGGAGAGTTAAATAGCTCATCTGACCTTGAGGTTAGTCAAGCCTTGAGAAGGCTTGAGGAGCAGTTGAGTTTGAATGAGGATAGTATCAAAGACATTCCATTCAATATTCAGGATGATGATTCACATGTATCAGGTGTGCCAATTTATGAAAGGGAGACCTACAAGCAGAATGACCTATCAAATTTACTGTATGCACCCGGATATACTGCACATGAATTTAGCAATCATGCAGGGATGCAGGATCATTCAGACAATCTCACACTGCTTCAGATTGCTGGTTTGTTCTTTTCTTTCATTGTACAGTGCTTAGAAATTTTCAGTTACTTAAGGTTTTATGAGATCCGAACGATTCTTAAATCTGTTGTCTGACTACATACAGTTTTAGATGCCGTTACGAGTATTTTTATACAATTGATACCTTGTTGCATCATTAGCTTGCTAAATCATAGAATCACTATATGTAGGTGACAATGGAAAACATCATCATCAGTCATTACAAAAAGAATATACAGGTGGAAGTAAAGATTCTTTATATTGGGCAGATGCACTTGAATCTTATGAACCATCATCGGGATTTGAGTCAGAGGAGAATTTGCGTGGAAATAATGTTCAAAATTGTATGGTTTTCGTGCTCTCCATAAATAGTTAACATTGCATTTCAAGCACCCATTGAATTTATATTAAGCTTTGTCATGCCTCTTGTTATAACAGCCTCTGTGTTGCTGCCTCAAGAAGTTGGAAATTTCAATTATCCTGCATATTCTCCTCTAATGGAAAATCAGAATACATATACCGATTCTTATCCAATGTTTTGTGATCAAGGGCACATTGAAGATTCAAGTTTGACTGTTGCACAAAAACAAAATTTTACAATAAGGGAAATATCCCCGGAATGGGGTTACGCTAATGAGGCTACAAAGGTATTTGTTTTGTCTTTATAATTTGGTCCAAGCATGCCTTAGTGCTCTCCAGAATCAGCCTGGTTATGTGGTGCCTTTATAATACCTTTATTTGATGACAACATGTTTATTACTTTTTATAGAATCACGCCACTCTCTTCCCTCTAGACATATGATCATCTATGAACCAATATATTTTCTACTGATCCAAAATGGTTGAATAACATAGTATTAGGTGATCATCTATTTTGGTTCAGTTTTATGATTCATCGTAAAAGCAGCCACTGTATATTTCACATCAATCCTTCTGGTGTTGATTGCCAAGTCCAATTTAACTTTTGTTTACTAGACAAAGTGACTATGTATTGCTTTAGTTTAACAAGTATGCGTTTTAGTAAGACTTTCGAAATCAAAGCCAAAATGAAGCTCTCTCAAACTCAAACATAGACTAGGCCAGTTTTCTTGAACTATATGTCAAATGCTTGCAGTCATAGCTTAGGCCCATCTAATAGAGATTCTGAAAAACCATTCAAATGTCAATAAAGTATAAATTACTTCTGCTACGTATGACTTACTGGGTCATTATAAAAGTATCTTAAGTTATGTCAAACTTATAACCTTCACCTTAACTAATGAACTTGTAGTTGACAATGCCTACATTGTGCTAGGGTGTTCCAAAATTTTCTCCTTCTAAATCATTTTCATAAATTGCTTGTGGTGGTGCCATTAGTTTAGGAATTGGAGATAAAATTTTAAAACACAACTTTTCTGGGTGCAGGTGATCATTATTGGATCTTTTCTCTGTGATCCATCAGAATCTGCCTGGAAGTGTATGTTTGGTGACATTGAAGTTCCTGTTCAGATCATTCAGGAAGGTGTCATCTGTTGTCAAGCTCCTAACCATTCTCCTGGAAAAGTCAGTCTCTGCATTACTTCTGGAAACCGGGAATCCTGCAGTGAAGTCAGAGAGTTTGAGTATCGGGTTAAGACTAGCAGTTGTGCTCATGATGATATGCATCAAACTGAGACTACGAAAAGTGCAGAAGAGATGTTACTACTGGTCAGATTTGTGCAGATTCTTCTGTCTGAATCACCAATGCAGAAAGGTGACATAGAAGGATCGGGACATCATGCACTGAGAAAATTGAAATCTGATGATGATTCATGGAGTCATGTGATAGAGGCTCTTTTAATGGGCAGTGGGACATCATCTGCCACTACTGATTGGCTTCTCCAAGAACTTCTGAAAGACAAGTTACACCAGTGGCTTTTGTCTAGATTCCAGGAGGGACATGACCAGCCCAGTTGTTCCCTGTCCAAAAAAGAGCAAGGGATAATTCACATGGTTGCTGGATTGGGCTATGAGTGGGCCTTAAATCCTATTCTAAGCTATGGAGTCAGCATAGATTTCCGTGATATTAATGGGTGGACTGCTCTTCATTGGGCTGCTCGCTTTGGAAGGTAAAAGGATATATGACATGTATTTAGATTTTTTTATTTATTTTTCCCAATGGCTGGGCTACACTGTGGGGGCAGCCTTTCCCTTCACCTAGAGGTGGCAAATGGGCCAAGGACATGCAGGTAATCTTTGATCGGGCCCAATAACATCGGGTTCAGGCCTCTTCCTGAAAAAAAGTGGCCCGATGAGGATGCATATGATTTTTTACCCTTCCTGAACCCGAACAGACTTGGTCCGATCCCGGCTCATTGACCCATTTGCCAGCTCTACTCTTGCCCCCAACCAATTGTTGGCAGGACCTGAAACTTGGTTCTATACCTCTAGAACACTGGAACTAATCAATGGACGTGTGAGTTAGTTTGACAATTTGACTTCAGGAAAGAACAATCTTACTCATAGTTTTGTCTTCTTAAGCAATTCATCAAAATTAAGAATATAATTTAGTTAGTTGTTATTTACATTCCCAAAATCAGTATGATTCATACCAGTAATTCATACATTTGCATGTCTTATGATTAAGATCGAACATTGAGTCAGAGTTGCCTATTCACTACAGCCCGTAGAGGATTGGTTTTTCTGATTCATTGATTTAAGTCTGAATGTTTGAATGTCTTCTGTAACAGGGAAAAAATGGTTGCTTCACTAATAGCTTCTGGTGCATCAGCTGGTGCAGTGACAGACCCCAATGCACAGGACCCAACAGGAAGAACCCCGGCATCCATTGCTGCTTCCAGTGGCCACAAGGGATTGGCAGGCTATCTTTCAGAGCTTGCACTGACTAGCCACCTTTCGTCTCTCCGGCTGGAAGAAAGTGAGCTTTCTAAGGTGTCAGCTGAGGTTGAAGCAGAAAAAACAGTAAATAGCATCTCAAACGGCAGTCTTAGTACCAATGAAGATCAATTTTCACTTAAAGATACCTTGGCTGCAGTTAGAAATGCAACTCAGGCTGCTGCACGCATACAATCGGCTTTCCGTGCACATTCGTTCAGGAAGCGGCATCAAAGAGAAGATGGTTCTAGCGTAGATGATGAATATGGTATCAGTTCAAGCGATATTCGAGGGCTTTCGGCTTTGTCTAAGTTGGCCTTTGGCAATCCCCGTGATTATAATTCTGCCGCTTTGTCTATTCAGAAGAAATACCGAGGTTGGAAAGGTCGGAAAGATTTCCTAGCATTGCGACAGAAAGTTGTGAAGATTCAAGTAAGGAATTTACTTCAAATGCATGTTGAAATTATAGTTGAATAGGGATTTTAACTATTCTTTATATATATTATGGACATGTACAGTTTGCATAACTACAATCAAAACCTTTTTCCTTTACTAGCTTGATCGTAGATTGTTTTGTAAGTTACTTACCTTGCTTGTTTGGCAGGCGCATGTAAGAGGTTATCAGGTCAGGAAGCATTATAAGGTCTTCTGTTGGGCCGTGGGATTTCTAGATAAAGTTGTGCTGCGATGGCGTCGAAAAGGAGCTGGTTTGCGAGGTTTTCGTCCGGAAAAAGAGGCCATTGATGATAACGAAGACGAAGACATTCTCAAGGTGTTCCGCAAGCAGAAAGTGGATGGTGCTCTCGATGAGGCTGTCTCAAGGGTGTTATCTATGGTTGAGTCTCCAGAAGCGCGTCAACAATATCATCGCATGCTTGAAAGATGTCGCCAAGCTAAGGTATGAAGATGGTTATAAACCGTTATTATCTCTTTGAACTCAGACAATAGGAAGTCAACTTTGAATTTTGAGTGCAAAACTCCGCTATTTATGATGTCGACAACATATAGTTTATGCAACGTTGTTAGATCAATACTCCCTCCGTCCCCAAAATGAGCGTCACGATTCTCTTTCATTTTTTCATTTTCAGAAAGTTGATTATGCATGAATTACCAATTATATCCCTATAATACGCTAGCTAGTATCTCTTGAGTTTTGTTACAATACATGTTCACGGGGTTACAAGAGTAAATGTACAACATTAACTAACTTCTTAATCTTTCTCAAAAAGACACTAATTTTGGGACGGAGGGTATCTTCTAGTGTTTGTTATAACCAAGGGTTTAAAAACCGGACTGCCCTGGCCTGTGAATCGGTTGGATTTTAATCAGCCTGAGATCATGGTCAAACCCTGACAAAAGTGCAAAACTGGCCAAAATATACTTCTAATTTTTTTGGATGCCATGTTGCCTGGCAACCCAGCCAGCTAGATTGGTGTAACTGGTAATCTGTTCAACTAACTGGTTTGACCTAGTTTGGTTATTTAAGACATTGTCTTAACTTGTCCCGTCTAAACCTTGATTTGGTATGGTAGCCAACAGAATGCTTGCTTGAAAATGGTTCTGCATTTTCAATCAATGGTAATGCAGAGTTGTGATGCTCCAAATCTGTTTCTTTTTTCGCACACAATACATTGTGTTTATACATAATCCATTGGTTAAATTTTCATTGTCTCTATGCGCATTCAAGTTGTTTTTCCATGCCAATAAAATGTGATGAAATTTACATGTTCATATTTCTTTAACTTACAAATGGTCCACTCTTCACATTGTCATGATTAATCCTTATTTCAAACTCATATATTTGAAAATAATAGCATATTACTCTTAAATAGTTTCATTGTTGTTTGGCATTTATACGATTCACTCGCATAGTGGACACTTTTGAATTGATTCAGCTATTCTTGCAGGCTGAACTTGGTACGTCGTCAAGTGAAGCAGAAGCTCCCAATTATCTTGGTGATTTTATTGACATGGAAAACGACGATATTATTTTCCAGTAGGAGTAAGTAACTTGTCATATCCCGTGTCTGCATATCTCTAACTTTGTATTCTTCACCCGCTAGATGATTTCTTGATTCGGTTTGTGTATAATGAACTCCTGGACTTGACCTTAGTTTGCTGGTAGATTAGCCCATTCCCATCCTCTTGATGCTGTAAATGTTTTTCTATTATGATTGTAAATTGTTTTGGAAAAAAAAAAAAATCTGTTTTGATTTAATTTCTCTTTAGATTCAGTCTTTCTCAATATTTTAATTTTTTTTTTTCTGTTTTTCTTTTTTCCTTGCCTTTCTTATAGAGCTGGTTAGATTAGATTTGTTCGGATTTAGAATGATAAAGAGTTATTCAAATTTGATCTAAAAGGGGTTCTGATTGGATAAAATTGTTCATATCAGATTTTGGATGTGTAAAATGTGTGGATTTGTGTGCATCTCTCCAGCCTGATCTGTACTTTTGTGGGATAAATCTAATTCGATCCTGTTCAAAAGTTAATCGGATCATAAATAAGTCAAATTGAATTGGATACCGCGGGTTTGGATTTAAATAACTCAGGAGCTAGCAATTCAGGTTTTGGGGGTTGTTTGGAAAGGTCTAGTCCGAACCAAATTTGAAGCGGGGTTTAGATCAGATTTTAAATTTTACATGTAAAATGTGAGTGTAGGGGATGAGAAGTTTGGTTTTAAACATAAAATATGTGAATTTGTGCATGTTTGTCTGACTCGGAAATTAATTTAGCTATGCAACCCTGACTCACAAAAATGCAAATCAGATTTTGAGTGGTCCAGGTTCAAATTGCTGGTTGAACTTTCTTATTTTACCAACTTTGTGTTGAACCTATGAGTTTGGATTTATGAGCCAAAGTGGATAAAAACAAACTGTCTCTATAATTCATCCATGGACGGAGGAGGAGAACCATAAATAGCAACCACTAAAAGATTGATTTTTGGTCATAGAAGACTATACAAACTTTCTTCCTAACTCTAGTTTTTTTTTTCTCACGTGTTCAAATAAATCTTTTTCTTTTCCTACAATAATTATGTACTCTGCCAATTTCAAAATGAACATTTTTTTTTAGTATGTTAATTGTACTTAAATTGTCAATATTATTTTATAATAAGTAAAATTAGAATCTATTAACACCTATTCATAAAGATACAAAATAAATTGACTTTTATTGTAAGACAAAGCGTTCTAGGATTTTAACTAATTTTTTTTAGAAAAAAACATTATTAATAACTCATATATAACTAACAAATTACATTTTCATAAAAAAACAAAACAAATGAAGAAAGTGTAGATATTTATTTTATAACATTTTTTTATAGAGAAAGCATGTACTCTTAAGATAGAGATTAACAAAATTTTATCATGGGCCAATCAATTTGACAAAAAAAAAAATCTTAAATGTATATATATGTCTCAATTTTTGAAATTTCATCGTTTATAGCGGTTTCGAGCCGTTTGAGCCTCCTTACAGTGACTATGCTATTTTGTTATAATCTTTTGCTCGAGATTTTTGTTCTTATGTTAGAAGATCAACGAGTGGAATTGTCCACGTTTTAGCTAGGTACCCAGATTTTTGAGTCGGATCTTTTTATTTGGGATGGATATGCCCTCCCCCGAGTAGTTTTGGATGTCCTTCTCTTGGATTTTTTTTTTTTGAAGGGTTCTTGGATTTTTATAAACTAATATAATTTGCAGTTTCGACAAATAAATAAATAAATAAACAATAATAGTAATAATAATAAAAATAAAATTATGTCATGTGGCACGCTTATAGTTACGCATGAGTAGTATATAAGGCCCACCTCTTGCAAATAACTAACCATGTTAACGTAACACACTCCTTGAGCCTTCACCTCTCCACTCTCTCATGTCGATTCTCAATCTGTTTGGATTCAAAAAATCTGAACAAAAAGCAATGCAAATCCAATCATCCAATGAGAAGAACAAGAAGAAGAAGGATCTGGAATGTGTCCAGGTCGCGATCGAGAGACTCATGGAGCAAAGAAAAAACAGGGAAGCTTCTGGTCAGAGCGCTCTCGAAGACGACGACGACGACGACAAGCTTCTCTCTAAATTGCTCTCTCAGGTGATCGATTAAACTTTGCTCATATTCATATTCCTGTTTGGATTCGAGGATCTGAGATTTTGTTATTTTCTTCTGCGCGCATCGTCGGATTTGAATTTGATCTGTTTCTGGTGTTTAGATTTCCAGTATTTCATTTCTGATTACTTGATTAGCTTTTGATTGTTCTTGTTCGCGCTCAAGTTCAGATGTGTGTTGAGTGGGATTGCTAGTCCGTTTGATAGAGAAGAACAATTTTAGTCTCAACGTTAAGGATCCGTTTCTGTGTAGCAGATTGTTAAGTTTTTGGTTTTTGATCATTTTACTATCAATTTCATTTCTGATCAGGCTTTTGGTTGTTCTTTTCACGCTCAAGCTCTGTTGAAGAACTTGAGATGTTGTGTTGTGATGAATTGATTTTCTGTTTGATTAAGAAGAAAAAGTGTGGTCTCAATGTTACGGATCGAGTTTCTGTGAAGTAGATTGTTAAGTTTTTGGTATTTTATCCATTTACACCACAGTTCATTTCTGATTAGGCTTTTGATTGTTCTTGTTCACACTCAATTTTTTTTAAGAACTTGAGATGTTATGTTGAATCGAAGTGAATTAATTGTCAGTTTGATACAGAAGAACAATTTTGTTCTTAGTGTTAAGGATTGTGTTATTGTTAAATCTGTGTTTTATGATCAATTTACACTCAAATTTATAATAAATTGAGGCAAAAAGTAATATATTATTTTTTTCGAAAGAAAAAAGTAATATATTATTTGTTTTGCTTTGAGAAAACTTTCCTCTCTTTTGAATTTTGAGGCAATATAGTATCTCTTTTTCATCAAGAACAGGGCCAAGCAAAGAGTCAACATAATTGCTCTGTGTTGAGTAGTGTTGGTTTGGTTTGATTCCAATTTCAAAAACACAATTTAGTTGATAAATGTGATGTCTGATTGTTGATTGGCCACTTGTTATGCTTAACATTGAATCACTAAAACACTTCATTCACCAAGGGTATGATAACAGTTAAGTTGTGGATTCCAATTCCTTCAACTGTGGCTATATCATAAGAATTTTTCTTCGCGAATTTCTTAAGTTGAACATGAATACATGAATCTCTGACCTATTAGATGTTCTAATTATAGTATGTACACAATTAGACTGTGATGTGATTTCTAACAAATATTGCAACACTAAAAAAATTGAAGATAAGGGACAAAAGTATAGCACCTTGATATAGGCTTATTTTATTTGAAAATGTACCAATATTGCATTGTATTTTTGTTAATATCTCATCCATATTGCAAATTGCTTTTGCAATTGTGGTGGCTAAACATGAGAATTTTTTCTTACGGATTTTCCATTAGATGAAAGTATGGTATGATACATGTTGGTTTGAGATACCACTTTTAGAGAATACAGTAATATTAAAGATTTGTCTTGCAAACTTTACACATGATAAGAGACATTGATATTCAAATTTTGCATCTTTTTATTATTTGTTCACTCACTTTTATGTATATTTTTATATTTTCAAAGTAAATAAATAATATTAAATCACTAAACATAATTTTCAATAAATCTTAACATGTGCATCAGTTGCACATATTAAATAAATCATAATAATAATAATAATAATAGAAAAAATAATAACACTATAGTAATTGTTAAACATAAAGGTAAGGATGCAAGTAGGACACAACAATTCAGTTGTACCAATGCTGGGATGCTGACATCTATAAAATTATAGGACGCTATTGAACTAGGATAGAGCTGAAGGATACAAGTTTTCATGGCAATTTACCAATATTGCAATGTATTGTTTATCTTATTATTGCTTTTGTGTGGTAGCTAAACATTAACTTTTTAGGTCAGCGTGAATTGTTAGGTGAACTATAATACGATACACATTGACTTGTGATACTACTTCTGTTGAATATTATAATATTAAGAGTTTGTCTATCATGTGCAAACTCACACAGGATAAGAGATATTGAAATTTAGGTTTTATATATTTTTATTATCTGTTCACTCACTTTTATAAATCGATAATATAAATTATCAAACACAATTTTCAATGAACCTTAACATATGCATTAGTCGCACAAATTAGATAAATCCTAATTAAAAAAAGAATAAGAACACTATGACAATCTTTAAACAATAATGGAGGTAAAGGATGCAAGTAGCACACCCTATTTTATTGTACCAAAGTTGGAATGCATTGTTGTATATCTCACCATATTATGCATTGCATATTAAAGTTTTATCCTTGTTCAAGTGTTAGCAAAATATATCAAATCCATCTAACTTTCTGTGTTAACAACAGCTAGAATCGTTCAAGAGAGAAGCTTCATCATCACTTGATCAACCGAAGGAGGCAACAACTTCAGATAGCAAGAATGCCGGAGATGAGGACGCGAGCAGCACTGAATCCGAGTCCGATGAGATAATCAAAGAGCTCAAGAAGGTGAGTAAACAAAATTCCATTACTCATTGGCTTCTTTCGATCATGATTGTCCTCACTATCACTTGGCAATTATCGGAGGTCTCTCTAATTCTGACCATAAAAGATAGAGTAAGCCATCCCTTTAGATCCTTCGGAGGTATGCTTGCAGGAATGTTGCAGTTGAAAGGACCCAAACCCCATCCTGCGAAGGTCCTAGATGATGACAAACAATTGAAACAACTCCAAATTGAAACCCCTTCACTACCTCATCTCACAATGCCTGAGCTTCCCCCTATTGAATTACCAGATTTGAATCTCAATAGTGGAGATGATTGATAATCTCCTTGACAACCAATATAGTCTTTAAGTTATCAGGACCGAAATAGTCTCCTCACTATTAAAAGCCGACCAAAATGGTGATGTTAACATCCTTTCAATATTAGTTTTCTATTTTTTTTTTTTTTTAAAGGAAAACATTAGCAAAACAGACAAAAGGCCTTAATAGAAGTTAATATCTGGAATCATTTTGATCAGTTTTCAATAGTTAGAGACTATTAAGGCATAAAATTATATTAAATTGGTTGAATCTGATAAGTCATAGAACATTTTGATATTTCATTTTCTTTAAAGATTTTGGTCAGTTCGAAACCGTGAATTTTTTAATTGAATTAAATTCCTCATCTTCTCCAATTCTCTTTATACGTATCATTTTCTTCTGAAAACAAAGGGACTGATTGGGTTTGTAAATGCTGATCTTATTAATGCAATTTCAGTTTTAGATTATTCAAATATAGATTCAAAAACTTTGTATTTGGAATTTGTCACATGATTTTAGTATGATATTTTTACTGGGAAGTCAAGGCCACAAACTACCTGTTTATGTTGCTGGACATAATCATGTTCGTATCAAAAATAGATAGTGTTTGGGTTACAGATAGAGAAATTCAGTAACTAAACTATGGTCACTGATAACTATTATTGATCAAATTTTGGTCATTAAAAAAGTCAATCATCTTTTTGTATTAATTATGAAAGATCTGTAGTGGCCCCATTCAGAACGGTATCTTCACCTTTTCCAGTAGGAAAAATATTGTCCAATAAAAAACACGTACGTATTTCTGGTAACAAACTATATTGGAATAGGAAATTTTGGGACAAATATCGTTTCATTAAACATTATGAATTCAACCAATCACAGCACAGAACGGCGCAGTGAAATTTTATAGCACAACCAACCCAAGTTCTCTTTCGAAACTGTCTTGAAACTGAACAAAGATATAAGCAAACTAGTTTTCCTGGACATTCACAATCAAATCCACAAATATTCTCACCCTTCTTGAATCCAAGTAACCGATCTTGTTTTCATGCATAGTTCAACCGGAATATGTCGTTGAACACGTAAAAGCTTCCCTGTGGTGTTGGCATCAAATGGAACATCTGAAAGCAGATCGCATTGCGGAAAACTTTGGTTAGAAATGATAAAACAGGCAAATCACATCATATTATGATTCACAACGCACAACACTGTAACAGTACAGCTATCAATTAGTGTCTAGACACGAACACAAAACAAAATAACCAGCCATATATTGTCATGCGTGTTGGGGACTGTTGTAGAACACGTGTTAGGTCTCCTCAACCGAGTTCATTTAGTTAAATTAAATGTTTTGTGTTCGTGTGGCCCATATAGCAAACTATCAACTTTTAGCACCACACAAACCCGGCATGCACACACGGACGAATTGTCAACTCACAACAGTTGAAGAACAAAATTTGCTTCAACAAGACACGAGCCAAAATGAAGAAAAGACTCGACACCTAATCACGAGAGTTCAAGAAATTACTCCAATAGAAACTTGAAGAAATGCTTAATTACAAATCCGAATTCCAACGTATGTCCAAGTATTTTATGGACCAGCCGTGTTTTTCTTCATCTATAATATTCTTAGTCTAACACAGTTGTGTGCTACTATAGTGGCGTCAACAGAAACTGACAAGTTCATATTTGGTCCAAAGTCTTCAAATCTAAAGGCGATATCACACTTCATTAGTAAAGACAAAAGATGCATACTTATCGGCAACATCAACACAACAGCAAGAATGATTAAAAGGAAGATATAATACCATCCTTCATTGTTTCATTGCAAACATGTTGATGCGTATTCAACGGAAGACAATGATAAAAGATATTAAACTGCAATATCTATCAACCTCAGACATCACTTAATTTTTCAAGAGCTTGTTATTGACCTTCAATGCAACAAAATTGTGTTTCAAACTTAGTTATCTTAGTATATATTTTGTGCCAAAATTTGATTTTTTTTTTTTTACTTGTTCCAATTAGACCCCTTAATATCTATTTTGTGTCATATTGGTCCCAATACAGTTTACACACGACATGGAGACTGTTTTGGAACAAACTGAATACTTATGGGACCATGTTGAACAAAAATGGATATTAAGGGACGAAACTTGAACACAAAAACAAAAACATAGAAACAACCTAATTAACACAAAATGGGTACTAATGGAGCAAAATTAGAACATAATTCTAATTGGAAACCAAATTGGACACTCAATGGGTCATTATGGAACATAATCCAATAATTAAAAAAAGGGTTTGTTTGTTGGTATAAAAAAAAGGGGGTTTGTCAATCATATGCAACCATTGCACATGATAAAAGACCTTGTGAGTTGCGTTAGATATTCTTATACTATTTGTTCACTCATTTCTATGCAATTTCTACATTTTCAAGGTAGAATAAATAACATTACATTGCTAAGCACAAGTCCCAATGAACCTTAACCTGGTTGCTCAGGTTATATTAAATCCATTAAAGAACAATTGTAAGAATCATGCAAGGTTGAAGCACCAAAATGGCCATTGTACCGTGAAAAATGAATAAAATTAGTTATTATACTTTCAAATAAACAAAATTCGTCATTATACTATTCAAGAGTGAACCAAATTAGACATTTCTATCAGTTGACCGTTAAAAATGTTGATGTGATATTAAATATATTAAAATGACAATTAAATAAATAAAAATATGCCCACTAAAATATACATTCTAAAAATTAAAAATTGCCCCATAGGGGGTGGCACAATGATCAAGACACACATCTCCATGTGGGACGTCGTGGGTTTAAATCTCATTGCGTCAGGTGGGGTGGGGTGGGGTTTTGGGTTAATAGGAGAGAGTTACCCCTGTTGTGTAGCTCAATTTAAAAAATAAAAATAAAAAATTGCACACTTAATACCTATGTGACATTAAACATATATTTTTTAAATAAATATAAATAGAAAGTCAGTACAAGTAGTGCCTACATGACATTATTATTATTTTATATATATATAAATATAAAAATACTAACGTCTAAATGTCTAATTTATGGATCAAAATTGATTGTATGAGTTTTTATTTTCTTTTAATGTCAAATCAGCATATTTAACGGTCCACTTAAAATAAGGCAAGCAACATATATGAAGCCCAGGACACAACAAGCTTTCACGTCCCAATCATGCAACCAACGGACTCTATTAACTTAAGCCTAACAGCTTAACATCAATAACAAACACGTGTGCTACCAACTGTTCAAGACCTTGCTCTTGTTGCCTAACACTAACTCTTCAACCTAGAGCTTTTCAACGCCTATAAAACATAATCGTATTTCATCTTCAATCAATGAAAAGCTAACTTAATGACAATTAATGAGCTTACTAGGAATCACACATACTATAGGTCATTGAAAGAATGGAATCCTATAATTTGTTGCTGCGGAAATCAGGAACCGAACTCAAAATTTGCACTCATTTCCACATAACAGAAAGAACAAAATCCTAAAATTTGAAGTTCAGTAAATCAGGAACAAACTCCAATATTTCATTCGTTTCTAGAAGAGATAAAAAAACAGAATCCTATAATTTGAAGTTCAGTAAATCAGGAACCAAACTCCAATATTTCATTCGTTTCTAGAAGAGATAAAAAACGGAATCCTATAATTTCTAGTCGAGTAATTGCACTCCAATTTTCCTCTCACTAACTCAATTTATTGGAAAACTAATCATGTACAAGCATACCAAATAAGTAAATAGCATACAAATACAATCAAGTCAATACTATATAATATAGTCTAACTTGATAACCATGCGTGAAAGTGATTAAATTCTAGCAACCAGCCAACAAACAACATATTTATGTTTTGATCAGATCATACAAAACAGCAATGAACATGCAACGAACAGAAATAGAACGTGAAAATTTGACTTGGAGCTCATAATCAATAAACAAGAAGGAAAAAACCTTAGATCTATAAATACAACAAACACTACCAAACTCCAACTTCAATAATAGAGGAACATCAGAATTTAATCTCAACAGAAACTGATTTTCAATCAGATCATCAACAACAATAACCACTCACCAACAGATCAACACGAACATCACCAAAAACCCTAACAAACGATCTCCAAACAAGCAAAGTGAGCAAATGAAAAAGAAAATAAACATAAACACTCCAGCACCAAAATTAAAGTTCGATCATAGAGGCACACCAAAATTCAATCTCAATAGAAACTAATTCCAGGCTCAATTTTCAATCAGATCACCAACAAACACAACCGATCACCAACATAAACCCTAAAACCCTAAAGAACGATCTCCAAACAAGCACAAGAAGCAAATGCAAGAGGAAAAAAAAAAAAAAAACACTCCACCAAAATTCAAATTCGATAGTACAGAAACCGATTCCAGCCTTAATTTTCAATCAGATCACCAACAAATCAACGCGAACAGCACCAGAAACCCTAAAACCCTTACGAACGATCTCCAACCAAGCACAGAAAGCAAAAAAGCGAGAAAGCAAACAAACCTGGCTGAACTTGAGCGCGTGCTGCTCACCGGCGAGCTGTAGGTTGCCGGAGACAAAAACGAGCATGCCGCCGGCGGTACCGGAGGGCCGGCAATCGACGGTGGT
>JAYMTE010000565.1:0-17144 GCA_036897545.1 Pelargonium fulgidum
TCTTCCAGGCCGGGGGGGTCGGTTTAGGAGGGCCCGCCGACGGCGATGACGAGGTCGCGGGTGGCGACGGCCATGATGTCGGCGCAGGAGACGGTGTCGGGGCACTCGAGCTCCACGGCGGCCTTGATGCGGGTGATGACGTCGAAGCCGTCGCCGGCGAGGGAGAGGTTGGGATCGGCGTCGCGCTCCGCCTTGTTGAACTGGTTGGAGGTGATGAGGATGGAGGCGTCGCAGCCGTCGACGAAGCAGTCATTGAAGAAGAGGCGAAGGACGGCGGCGGCAGTGACCGGGTGCTCCGCTTGGTGGTCGGCGATCACTTGCTTGACGATTTGGGGGAAGCTAGGGCACGATTTGTCATAATAGGTGGCGCTGAGTTGAGATTCTGCCGCCGGAGAGAGGAGGAGGACGGCGGCGGAGACGAGGAGGCGGCGGAGGATATGGCATGAAGGCAATGCCGCTGCGGCGGAGGACATGGCGGAGAAGAAGAAAAAACCAATTTGATTGAGGTTTGGTTTTGTGTTTGGAGAATTGTATGCAATAAAGTGGAAGAGAAGAGTTTAGAGAAAGAGGATTTGGATTTTGGAGGAGAAGATGGATCAGAGATTTATTTTTACTCTTTTTTTGGACTCCTTTTTGACACCTTTAATTATTAGTTTACTACTAATTTTTGTGTGAGTGTGTTGGATTTTTGTATTTATATGAGTTAATTTTTGTATTTAGGCAAATGTAATTAAGGTATGTAAACTATTATTGGGGGTTCTAGAAAAAAAAATCAAATTGCTAACATTATACCCTCCAAAAAAAGATTCTATCTGTCAATTTTTAAGTAGTATGTTCATGAAACATGAAATTATGTATTTCACTTGCTATAGCAACTAATCAACCTCTTTTAAACCCTAGCTATTTGATTAGTTTTATTTTTTCGTTGTTGTGGCTAATATCATTTTCGTTTATGTTGCACACATTTCGTTATCATCTCAGTCTTCATCATATACTAATTTATAAGAAAATGTTTATTAAGATTGGATCGATTCATTTTTTGTTATTTTACTTTTAAATTGTATTTTAATAGTTACGGTATTTTTATATTTTTTGTTGATTCTCTATGTAGATGTTTTGGTAGGTCTTGCATTGTTAGAAGTTCTAGGTTGTTTGTTGAAAGTGGTTATTAATTGCATTACAAGTATGTGAGAAATTCTAGGAGTTGTTGGGCATTAGATGCTTGTGAATAGAAAATTTTCATACAAACATAATGAATAAACACCGGATACTTTTATTAAAAATGGAGTAGCATACATAACTTTATAATCAAGAAAAAGGAATGTAAGTAACAACAAAAATAAAACTAACACACATAATAAGATATATAATTAGGAACAGCATCGAATATCAGACCCTAACAATATAGAAACGAAACAAGAAGAGCAAAGAGTCCGATGAGAGCAGAAGGAGCGCTGAGGATGGCCTTTGACGGAGCCGCCGCCGGGCCGCCGTAACCGGCTGGGGTGGAGCCACTATCTGGAGTGCTGTCATAATCTGCAGCTGCAACCATAACCAAAATGGCAAAACATGCAACAAAAGTAGCTGCTGCTGACATTCTAGAAGCCATTAATTACAATATAAGTTTTAGGAATTTAAGGTACTGTTAATGTTGTTAGTTGATTTAGCATCTTCAATTGTCATGTTTATATATATACAGTGCCAGTGGTAGTGGTGAGTTACATAGGATTTGGAGAATGGCCAGTTGGGTTCTGGTGGTTATGATGTGTATGGACAAAGGTGACAGCTATAGCTTTGCTTTTGGACGTTGAAATCAATGGTTTTCCTCCATTTTTATCGATGTACTAATACTTCAAATTTGATTCCTTTTGACTCTTTTCGTTTTATTTGTGTTTTGTATCATCAAGGTTGACGAGAAGAACAAGGTAGAGTATTATTCGTAGCGACGGCTTTTGGCTGTGTTTCAATGGAGTATGTGGACAGTAAACATGTTCCCACAAGATGGTAGAAACTGATATAAAGCACATTGGTGATGATAAAAAATATTCGTGTTATTCACCTTGGCGAGTCAACACGTACATGTACAAGAAATTTCATTTCTCGATTTTCATGAATCTTGGGCAAGAGCTTAGACTAATGAATTCGGATAATACTTACGAGTCCACACAATATCTACAATCAGACGTACAAATAAAAATTTGAGTAAGAAATAAAACCGGTTAATTAACAACAAAGAAGAAGAAGAAAAAGGGGCTAACAACTATGTTTTGAGATATTCACATATCAGAAGATGGCCCAGTCCAAGCCTTCTCCTAAAATTCTTATGATCATCAAATTAAAATCCAAATCCATATCTTGTTATTAAAATTAGTCTCCTAACGAGGGGTTTAAGAGGACTTTTTGTCTGTCATCTAAAGTTTCTTGTGGCTTTTTGCCGTTACCTGAAGTCTTTTACAGGCAGATTTAGTAACAAGAGACGGCTTTTGGTCGTCTCCTATGAGTGGATTTCTTGTAATAGTTGGATCTCTACTTGTGTTTTGCACTTATTTGAACATCTATTTGTGCACCACTTATCAGTTTCATAGCTGTTTACAAGATTTTCACTAATGTCAATTGTCATGTAATGAACAATGAATGTAGATTGTGTTGAGAAGCGTAAATCAGTTCTTTTCATGGCTGGGGAGATTGGAGGGAATGATTACAATTATGCTTTGTTTGGAGGAAGTTATGACCATTTGTGCCTGATGTTATCAATAGTAAGTACACACATGATCATGGTATTATATGTCTTTGATTTGCTTGTAATGACACATTTATATTCAACTAACTCTTGTATAATTTGAGACTGAAAGTGATTCATCACGGGGCTAAACGCGTGATTGTTCCTGGGAATTTCCTAATAGGTTGCCTTCCGATCTATCTCACAGCATTCCAAACAAATGATTCAAAAGCCTACGACGAGCTACACTGCCTTAAGGGACTACATGAATTTGCAACGTACTATATATATATATAACGATCGTCTCCAAGAAGCAATCAAGGAGCTGAGACAGTAAAACCCTGATGTGATCATAGTGTATATTTGGAGATTACTACAATGCCTTCAAGTTAATTTCTCTACTGGTTTGCTCTTTCTCCGCTGAGAAGATTGGACACTACCTGCAAAAAGCTTGTGGAAATGGAGACTATAGTTTTAGCTTTGGTTTAAGGTCTGGCTTATATGTGATTAGGTTGATCATACTGCATTTGTTTACTGATATTTGGCTTTGCTGTTATATATATGAGTATGTTTTAATCAATCCTTGATCATATATATTGGCTGTGTCTAGGAAGATTCTTATGAATTAGACTCAATTGTGTATTCTTTACAAGAGCAATTAACAGTTGCTCATTGTCTTGAACTTAGCTTTTATATATTGCTATTGCACTATACCTTTTATGCAGACCAAATTGTGTTTCAGTTTGGGGCTTCTCTTGTTTATTTAACACCGGGCTATGGAGGGTAAAAAAACTGTTGTAAGCCCATAGTTTTGAAGAAAAATATGGACTTTCATTTGTCATTTATCTGAACAAGGTCTCTAGATGAAAATCAGTTGAGAGCTTGACTTTCATTTTTAAGACCTTGTGTTTGAGAGTTGTAAAATAGTTCTACATAAGGCTTCCTCACAACTTAAGTATGGTTGCTTTAAGCATTTCTCATCCTCCTAACAATGGATAGAGATTTGATTTTCATCCTCAAAATTTAAGTTGAGAATTTAAACTTCCTCGAAGTATTTGAATACACTTTCATTACTTGAGAACTTGAAGAGTTCTTACAAAACAAAAAACTTAAATAATGTGTTACAATCCTCTTATCTTTGACTATGTTTCCGGGGCTCTTAAGCATATTGAGAAGTTTAAGTAAGATATAATTGCCGATGAGCTTTGAGAATGTGGTTCTCTCTAAATTAATACCATAATTTCCAATGTTAGAATATACCTTCGAATCTTATTGCATATGTGACTAATTACTACAAGATTATGATAACTTTGATTCAAAATGTGTGACAGGATCACTACAAATTGTTGCAACTTCCACTGATTCTAATCCAAAGTTTTTCTTTTTCCGGAAAATTTGAAAGAAAAAAAAAAAAAAAACTTATTTTATTTTTATTTATTTGAATAGATCCGGTTCCATTGACCTGAATAGAATCGGGCCCGATTGATCCGGCAGTTGGTAAAGATGAGTGAGAGTTGTACAGAAACTTGACTGCAGAGTCATCTTTTTCTTCCTCCTTGGAAAACTCCAGACGCGAGACCCGCCGCGTTACAGTTTTATCCTCTCCTCTCTGCAACTCCAATCCTCCATTGTTAGTTGTTTGTGCGCACGATAATATCCCTACACCCCCTATGCGCATCTAAGCCTCCATCCCTAACCTTCCCTCTTCCATTATCCTATGGGCTTCACTTCCACCATTTCTCTCTCTTCTCCTCCCAAGGTAACGCTCTCACTCTCAATCTCATTTTTGTTTTTCAGAGGCCTCAATTTCATGCTGGATTCTTCTCTGCAGATTTTGCTCCGACCTCGCCTCCGCAATGTAGTGCGGCGCAACTATCCTGCGCCTGGTGCGCTGCTGCTTCCAAGTCTCGTTCCGGTTCGTGGAAGGTGTTTTGTATTCAGAAGCCTGGTTGTTAGGTCTTCTGCTGCCGGAGGGACTTCCTCCTCCTCCAAGGGCGGAGGTTCCAGGCGAACGGCGGCTGGAACTCGCAAATTGTATGTGGAGTCTCAGGTGGAGCCCACCGTCCCTGCTCCTGGTTCCATGAAGCAGGTTGCTGCTATTGCTGCCCCAGCCATCCTGGTCTTATTTGGTATGGATTTTCAGTTCATTATGGTTTGTCATTAAAATTTAGGATATTTGTTGCCTTCAATTATATTTTAACTGGAGAATTAGGCCTAATAGCGATGGAACGTTGATTTGTCATTGTTATGGAACTTCAATTGATAAGCATTGATGTGAAAATAAGTATACTTAGCTAATCATGAATGCTAATGAGGAAGTGGTGGACGAGGGTCGAGGGATGGCCGTAAAAGATTACTTTGGCTTAGTTTTGATCCTCTGTGTTATTGGGAACTTCTAGCCCAACATGGAAAATAACAATCTTGATCTAAACTTCTGGGTTTTCAGTGATGCTAATGTATTGTTGCAAGTATTATGCTGCTCTGTTCACAGCTTAAATACTACTACGCCGTGCTCTTTTGGGGAGTAGCACCTCAAAGAAAAAAGAATGGTGGATAATCCAATTATAGTAATGAACTTCAATGTGGTTTATAATTCGAATGCTTAGACTTTTATGTTATCCAATATATCCACAAAGGGAAAATTGGGTTTGCTGCCCCAAATGGTGTGCAGCGCATATAAATGCTTCATATTAAATTTACAACCATTGAATCTTTTATATTTTTCCTGCATTTCCTTCTGAAGCATGTTATAGGAATGGGCATATTTTGAACTTTTTAACATTGTTTAACTTGAAGTTTCTGAGTGTATTTACTTATATCATTTATGCAAAGCTCATTATTTTAATGCCGTGATACTACAAAGAATTTACATTTTGATAATCATTTTGCTTAATTGGTGAACTAATTTATATCTTCAGCTCACAGTTTTTTGGAAAGTAGTTGAGAAATACTTTTTGCAAAAGGCACCAAGGCTTTCATCTGAAGAAAATAAATCTCCGATGGGATTTTTTACTGCCCCTGGCTCAAATATGGCTTCAGATTTAATCTCAAAGATTGGCTCTGAATCCAAGCAGAAGATCAATGATTTTATTAGCGAACTCAAACAGTTCAGCAGTGTTGACATGTCAGGTATGCTGAACTGATTTTCTTTGTTGGATCAAAATTCAAATGTTTCATTAATTATTGCTGTTTACTCTGTATCTCTATAGCATTATTGAGAACTTGAGTAGTGTACTCCAATGCTCTCTAGTAAACTTCCTCATTTAAGTAGATATCACTTGATCACTTCTATAATCAATCCTTTTCGTAGTGGAGTCCTTGATATCTGAATTAATTTCAATATTGTTTTGCATTAACTTTTTTTTTTCTCTAATTTGGTTGATAAGGTGGTTTTGATGACTAATTTTGCTGTATTGTCAGTATTGAATGCTTAAAAATACATATTAAATCTCACCATTACAATAAATTTGGTTTGACTAGAAATATTTGGCAGGTCGGCATTTGGGAGATCAAGGAGTATTTTTGGTGTCTGAGAGCTTGACAAACAATAAAGTCAGTGGATTTCGTACATCTAATTACTCTATTATTTATTTGTCTTACATGTATAGTTACCATCACAGTTAGCATTTTTGTCAATGTAATTGATGTTTCCTTGTCCATGCTTTGTCTATGTTATTGCAAGGAGATATTAATTCAGTCTTAGTTTTCCTTAGCTATTAACCTGCTCATAATATTATCCTGATGTGTGTTTCAGACTTTAGAGGAAGTAAGTTTTGCCGCCAATGGCATAACTGCAGCAGGATTGAAATCCTTCGCGAAGGCTTTTGCATCTCCCATTGCATTGAAGACTTTTGATATTTCTGGAAACCCCATTGGGGATGAAGGAGTTCAGGTCAGTCAAAATCTGTGGTTGCGTGTATAATCTACCACAGAACTGCTAAGTTCTTGAGAAAAACCAATTCTAGCTGGCATGCAATTTTGAATTTGGAACAGGAATCCAATCTTATAGTTTGATTGTATGTATAATATATTGCTCAACTGTTAGATACTTGAGAAGGAAAAAAAAAAAAAAAAAAAAAAACAATTCTAGTTGTCACGCAATGGTGATATGGGAAAGGAATATGATTTCAATATCTCATAGTTTGAGGATAGGACAACTTTTTATGTCAATTTTAAGGTTGCCTCATTGATGATGTATCTGTTTATTTCTAGTATAACTATGTGCATTTGACTCCTGTGGGGCGGCGACTTCATTGAAAAGCATTAGGAAGGATGGAAGCTCCATTTTAATTAAGATACTATCCATTTTTAGTACATGAATGTTGGCTAAATGTTCAAATGGGTACATATAAATAAGATACACAATTAAAGTTTTAGCTTCAATGTGCACAAATGAAAGCTACTTGACAGCTGTAGTTTATCCTAAGTTGAAAGGTACATCAACAAATTCAGCTGTAGTTCACTTAGTTCTACTAAGTGCATTGAGATTTAGAGGTCACCTGGGGGAACCCAAATACAACATTGCCGAAATCTGTACTCACTAACGCACTCGTTGCAAACAATTGGCTAACACACCGTGTGTATTAGTTACACGCCATGGCTTGAAGATTATGTACGCCGTGCTCTTTTCCGTGCTCATTGTTGTGGTCACTCCTTTCCATGCTCACTTGTACACATGGTCATTCCTCTACGGTTACCCACACGTGCATCCTCCTTAGTGCCCTTACCCTGCACACCCTGCAGTCATTCTAGTTATACCAATCTAGTTGGAAGTATAACTACCATGCGATTGGTGTCACACCACGAGGTAGGCATTTATTCGGAAAGGACCATGGATTTAAGACTCAAATCATGTTACATCATTTATGGTAACATGCAGTGATCTCAACATCTTGAATCTTTATACACCCAGAAGTTAATGAATCTGTGTATCCCGGGTGACCTATAAGGTCTTACAGATTCATGGTGTACACCTTTGAGGTCTACGACGCCACATCAGCTCCTTGACCTTGATTTTGACCAACCGGAGCATAGCACCACATCATCACCCACTTAGTAAGTATAGGCACCTCTTCCTTCAATGAAAAAAGTTCATTCCATTTTTCACTTTAAAGAACTTGCTCACACTGCATAGATGGTTTCCAATGCACACGGGCTGGTTATCATTTAACGTGTATGCTCATCTGTTTCAAATCCTAAATTAGAGAAATTTGGAGTTCCAATTGATTATGTGTCCCTATTTAGAGAAGACGAACATAATAAGATGCATTCTTGTACTAAGCTTCCTTCTGCTTTTCTCTTCTCATAAAATGCTTGATCATATTCCTTTACATTACTCACTTGAAATAATTGTCAAAATTAACCTTCTAGGTATAAGCATCAGCTTGTTGTGTAAAGTAGCTATGGCTCTATGCCAATGGATCTGAAGGGGATCACATAATATGTTGGTTATACTAAGAATAAAGAAATTTCTCATTTTTTGGCTCTATATTTAATGTAAAAGAGAATCTATCAGTTTAGGGGTTTGGCTTTGTTATGTTGTGAACAATGGCATGTTTTACCTTTTATTGCAACATCAATATCCTAGGGGTTTGAGCATTTCCTATTGCAGCTACCAGGTATAAATAGTAATTAATATAATACTGAACAGGTTTAAGTGAGCATATAAAAAAAATTGTTAAGTGAGAGTTTCATATGGTTTAGATTTATCTTCTAGGTCTACCCGCCTATGTGCTGAAATGGATTGATTATTCATTGTGTTCGGCTTCTGAACATCCATAGTTGTAATGCATGTTTGTTTACAGAACCTATGTGCTATGCTGATGAATAATGTTGGAATTGAAAAGCTCAAGCTGAACAGTACTGACATGGGAGATAAGGTTAGTTGTTACATGATGGAACTAGTCCCTGCTGAGTATGTTCACATCATTTCAAAGTATCTGCAAAATCTGAAGACCCGTCTGCTGTCTTGTGGTAAATTACCATTTATATTTTTGTGCAGGGTGCAAAGGCTGTAGCGGATTTGTTGAAGAAACATTCAACCCTGCGCATTCTTGAACTTAACAACAATATGATAGACTACTCTGTATGCAGCTACCTCAACATATTTAAATTGTTGCTTTAGATGAAAGAAACCATACTGGCTACATTATTAAAAAAAAATAATGTAAGTTTCTTCTTTTTATCATTTTGGATGTGGAGGTAGGGATTTACAAGTCTTGCTGAAGCATTGCTGGAGAATAACAATATTCAAAGTCTACATCTCAAGTAAGGCTTTACAATTTGTTGACAAATTTTCCACGCAAATATGGCAGACCTTTTTTTCTTCTATATTTTTTATAGGCAATGCCACCACACAAATATTGTATGAATTTTATATATTTATGCTTCTGCTAATGAAATTTCTTAATTCTGAAAACGTGTTTGTTATCATACAAGTGGCAATTATGGTGGTGCTCTGGGTGCCAATGCTTTGGCTAAAGGGCTTGAGGCAAACAAGTCATTGAGGGTAAAAAATTCTATACTATTGACTTTTATTCTTTCTGTTCCATGATGAATAAGTTTAACGACCTCTGAAAGACACTGGCATGCTAACTATAGAAAAAGACAAGAAAAAAGTGGACTGACAGTGACAGTTGATAAATCCCCCAGAATGAAGGGATGGTTGTCCAACCTAGGTTTTTAAGTATTTTGGTGATTGGGGCTAGTGGTTTAAGGCGCTTGGTCCCCTCGAGGTCTTAGGGGTTGAATCCTCCCATCAGGTGTTATAGGTATTGCCTATAAAAAAATAAATATATAGATTATCATTGGCTTGTTATATTCCTCAAATATTGGGTACAACAATCCCATGTAAGTGTAGGATATCATGTCCCATATTGTCCCATCCAATATGAGATGTATAACGAGTACCAAAGCAGGTCTAAATTGCACATCCTTCATTTATTACATACTAGGAGTTGAAACAAAATCTCATATATTCCAATACTCTGTCTCAAAATGGGTGGCCATTTTACTTTTTTTGGTAGTTATTTATGCATGAATTACCAACAAATCCTTAAACAAGATAGTTAGAACGGCATAATGGGAAAAAGTATAATTCTAACTAACTTATCCTTAATTTTACAAAAATGGGAAGTGGGCACTCATTTGAGGACTATGGCTGCAGAAGTAAAAAATTTCAACTACTTAGTGTATTGGAAATAATAATGACGAGAGAGATTGTTGTTGAAAATTTCAAACTTGCCATTGGATTTAAACCTCAGTAATTCCATGATTTATGTATCTGTAATAATCGGCAAGTTCTATCATGCTTCAGTTTCTTTATATCTTTTTCTTTCTTTTCTGTATTTCTCCAGTAGTTTTAGTCCATTGCTTGACATGCAATGAGAATTTTTATTTTTGCATGATATTAGTTAAGCTTATTTACTTTTAGTCTTGCATTCAGTTGTACCCAAGATATTGATGAAATTATACATACTGCAATATTTTTTAAAAATGTTGACGAGATCTGAAGTTAAACTGAAAGATTTTAAAAAAATGATAATGAAGATTAATTTGACTATTTTGAGCCGTAGAATTTTGATAATTCGTGGCTGTTAAAAGCATCATAAGGCTTCTGCAGCATTCAGGTGGTTATATTCAATGACCATAGCGTTAACGGCTAAACGAAGAATTATGTACAGGAACTGCATCTGCATGGGAATTCTATAGGAGATGAAGGTATCCGTGCATTAATGTCAAGTTTATCTTCACGTAAAGGTATGTAGTTTGCCTTGTAATGTTCTGATTTTAGGTCTTTACCTTTATTGTCTCTTATGTGCAATCCTATGAATAGTTAAAAAACTGACGTGTGAATTTGTTCTTTCAGTGAAACTTGTACTTCTAGATATTGGCAATAACTCTATTAGCTCAAAAGGTGCCTCTCATGTTGCTTCATATGTGAAGAAGAGCAAGGCCTTGTTGTGGCTCAATCTGTACATGAACGACATAGGGGATGAGGTATTTAAGCTTCTCAATGTTTAAGCATTAGTAGTTACATATTGACAAGCTTTATATTCGTATTGGGAATGTCACACTGAAATAGTTGGGATCTTGCTTGGAATATAATTTGGTTGAAAACATTTTATCTTCAGGGAGCTGAAAAGATTGCAGATGCTTTGAATGACAACCGTTCCATAACAACCATAGATCTAGTAAGGAGAATACTTTTATCTCCTTTTAATATGTCATATTATATTGAACTTTAGAGAAGCATTTCTAAACGAAAACCCATACAGGGAGGAAACAACATTCATGCCAAGGGTGTTGAATCCATCGTGAAGGTTTTGAAAGATAATTCTGTTATTACAACAGTAAGTTCTCTATCATCACTTATATCACGTTTCACCCTTCCAAGTGGTAACATGGTTCTCTCTCTCCCTCAGTTGGAACTTGGTTACAATCCTATTGGACCAGACGGAGCAAAAGCTTTATCTGAAGTTCTTAAGTTTCATGGGAACATAAAGACCCTTAAGCTTGGTTGGTGTAAGGTAATCTATAAAGTTCTATTTTTGTATGTGTACATTATGTATTCTTTTGACACTGTGATACGCTAACGTATTGCAGATAGGGGCAAAAGGTGCAGAATTTGTGGCTGATATGCTGAAATATAATAATACCATATCAGTTCTGGACTTGCGGGCAAATGAACTTAAAGACGAAGTTAGTTCCTCTGGAATATGTTCTTATTTTACATTCCAACCATTTTGGTCACCAATCTAATGCTATTTTTTTTTTTTTCTTCTCTGTTAATTACAGGGTGCAGTACACCTGGCTCGAAGCTTGAAAGTGGTTAATGAAACTTTGACTTCAGTAGATTTAGGATTTAATGAAATAAGGGTATAAACTTTTTGCATATTGTCATCTTGAACTTTTTGCTCGCAACTTGGTTTTACTTTTCTCATATTGGTTTTACGTGCAGGATGACGGGGGTTTTGCCATCGCTCAAGCACTTAAGGCTAATGAAGATGTAGCAATCACGTCGTTAAACCTTGCGAACAACTTCCTTACAAAATTTGGACAGGTAATGTTGCTGCCATTGTTTGTTTCCACCTTGTAGTTTTTGCCTTGTTGCTTTATGTTGCATCTCATTGCACCTATTTTTTAATGTACAGAGTGCTCTCACAGATGCAAAAGATCATGTATATGAGATGTGTGAAAAGGAAGTAAACATTTTTTTCTAGAAGAACTAAAACTAAGAAATGCATTTGGTGGTAGCAGAGGTGGAGCCACAAGTGCCAAAGTGGATATGTGGCTCTGCCTTGATGAATTTTGTAAGATTTTATTATTATCAAAGTCATGGAGAGTGCTTTTTTGGGTCTGAAATAGAGAATGATGATTTTTTGTTTTCTTTATTCAGGACTTTTAATCTTGTCAAATAAATTTTGAACTCAGGACTATGTTAAAATCAAACCGATGTTCTAATTCTTAGGGTCTTCTCTTTAGGACCCCAAGTTCTTTCATGCTCTATTTTTATTTATTTATTTATAATTATTATTATTATTATTATTATAAAGAAAATAGATAAATAATTCAGAATTATTTGTTATATTTTTATTTTAAGAAAAATAGATTTAGTCATAAAGTTCACTGTATTGCATGATAGGAAACAAAGGTTACATGTAGAAACAAACGCAGTAAACAGTAAAACAGAGTATAAAAAGACAGAAAACAGAGTAGCTTGGACTTAGAAGCTTGTTTCTGTCATTATTTTGTATAAGAAATGTCAACGCCCATTTTTATATCTTGGATGGCACGAATAGAACCCAACCAACGTCTATAAAATGTGGGTCCTTAATCAGCCTCTTGTTCACCCTCAGAATCTCATCCGCCGAAGAAGATAACAGAGTCGCAATGCTCGCCAACGTATCTCCCGCCTGAACGGTATATGTCACCACATTCTTGGCGGCGCACCCGCAAAGAAGGTGCATCGGAACCACATTTCCTGCAATGAACTTACCTTGTTCGTCCCCGTCATCCCAAGCTTGGCCACTGTAAATGGTATCCGAAACGCCGGAAAACGTGTCCTTGGGCTTCACCAAGTAAGGAGCATCGTAGAAGTACCCATCAACTCCGTTAACTGTGCTGCAAGAACAAGTTGTTGAGACGAGGAAGTCCTGGCTGGTTCCGTGAGTTATGGGACTGAGTTGGGAAGGGGCTACGCTGTAAAACGCAGCGATTTGCTCTTTCTGGAGATTGCGTTCTGGTCTGTTGAAGTGGTAGAGCTTGGCCTCGCATGGTGGGAAGATGATCCCGGGAACGCAAGCGAAAGGGAACATGTTATCCGGAGAGGAGGCTACGCCGGTGGCAGCGTGTAGAGCAGCGAACAACAGTAAAGGGAGGATATGGAGGATGAGGTTGCGTGAAGCCATGGCTTGTGAAGAAATGAGTTGGTTCTTGAGTTTGGTGTTTGAATTGTGTGTTTTAGTGTTTAAATAGGAGTGGCTTTGTTGTTACCAAAGTGTGCGACGTATAATATGCGCTTAAGATTCTTGCTGTTGTTTAGTTTCATCGTTTATTTTGTCGTCGATGCTTACAAGAGGCTGAGTTTGGTGAATATGTGTGTGCATGTTACGAATGTTACCAAGAAAAGAACAGCTATGTTTGAGTTTGTGATGTAATGTTTATTAGCTTGTTGGGAAAAGTGTGTGCATAAATGGCCAAAGTTCATAGACAAATCAAAAGGTTGCCTAAAGAAAGACGAGGAAACCAGAAGGAATCGATATTGATATATTGGTAACCTTGAGACCTTTGTTTCTTGGTTATTGGTGTACACGTAAGGCTAGCGCACCATTACGCGGGAACCTAACTGTGTACCTTGGAACTGTTTCTACTGTGAGAGTTAAAAACTATTTCATGAGAATTTGGATCACATCTTTTAAAGGAAAATTTTTGAGAAAAAGAATCTATGCAAAATGTGTGACTCTATTGTCTTACCATGTGAGAATATTTATACTCACAAATCATTCACTCCACTTGTTGTCTAGTTGTTTGTTGTTGATGAGGTTAGGTTCACTTTGAGGGCAACTCAACTGCTTGAATTTTATTTTTTCGAGTGCGCTTTTTGAGTGTTGAATGAGTTTAAGACCTCCCACATACCCTTCTTCGAGCATTGTAGGGTGGAGCGAAGCCTTGAGAATATCTACCACTCCAAATAAAATCCTAATTTTTTATTGGGTGAAAGGTTTTGGAGGTGACCCTTAAAATGATATTGTAGAGACTACGTGTTGAGAAAATGTGGCGAAGTCATCTTGTGACTTGAAATTGCCTTGTGGAGGTTAGATGTTGTGGCCCTTGGAGGTTAAATTGACTTGGAAAATTTTAATCTAGAGAATCAACTTGCTCATTTGACACAGTGCTTTCACATAATATATACAATCCATACTTCTATATATAACCACAAGAGCCAAGATGGTTGGTGAGTGAAGACAGCTAAAGATATGATGGATTCCTTTCATCATTTTTCATGGTACGTATTTGGTGTAGCATGCTTCAATAAAAGGACAAGTTGTGACTGTGATTGCTGCTTGTCCTCTCATTTATCCAAACTCCAACTGTACCCTATATATCTGCTAGCTCTGTTCCATCTTCCTCATGTGATCAATCTTGAACGTGAATATGACATGACAGTTAATTAAATAAACTTTGTTGACACGAACATGACTTAACATATTCTGCATATCACGTTTGACATGACATTATCTAACATTTTTGACGTTTGACACATTATTATGAGTAATTCATATAAACCCGACACGGCTATTAAACCAGTTGTGTTCTCCCATACAAACTGTACAATGTGAGCTGAAAATGTTAATTTCATGTCTACTCGTGTGTGGTGACTTGACACGCCAGCAGTGAAGTTGGTAAATGCTCACTGAATTCTACACTCCAAACATGCATTTACAATATTCCTGTCTCTTGAGGTTTCTATGCTGCGAAAGAGTCGTCTGCAAATTTTCTTTCAAAAACAATAAAAATCTACATTGAAGTTGGTAAAAATGATATAATGTCCCATGTATGATACTACAATCCAAGGTTGGTAGAAGACACCACAATGTTCCATTTTCAAGCTTGTCTCCAACCTAGGGATGTGGGTTTCTATCATTTTATCAAAATCATCCTAGTTAATCCACAACTTCATTTTTATTCTCTAAGTTTCATGCAAATTTTTAGAATTATACTATACCAACATTATCAGATGGTCCATCTTCTACTTAATCTTGATTTTCTTGTGTGTGAAGAAACTGCAGAGAGACAGTACAGTCCTGTCCCCCACCATACCAATCAACTTGCATTAAAATAAATAAATGCTCTCTCTCTCTCTTTCTCTCATATTTTTATAGGCTGGGAACACAATTTCCAGTTGTAAACCATTAACAATGAATGATCAATCAAGCTGGAGAGCTTTAAAGCCTTAAAAACTGCAGAAAATATAGTAAATAATTGGCTATGGCCATATATATCTTGATTCTTGATGATGATCGAGACTTCAAGATTGATGCCTTTTTGAGCTGCCACAGCATCACTACCGTTGGAGATTTCAAAAAACACAAATGCACTTGTACGAGAAACAATTGTTACACGTAACTGTTCCTGCTCTAGCCCAAGTATCATCACTCCACTCCAAAAACTGTCTAGTTTTTTCGTGCCATACTGAGGACTGATCTGTAAATAAGCCTGGGGTTCAAGGGTGGTTTTGTAAAAAATGCCCTCAAGAAAACGGCTATATAAAGCCACTTCTAGTGAAGAAGATTGTAGAGACACACACTCACTACCTCTTCTTCAACCTCTAGCTTGAAACTTGACAGCAATGGCTTCACGTTTGCTTCTTCTTGGTTTGGTTCTGCTCTTCTGCATATCCCAGGTTGGTATTGAAACTGATAAGAGCTCTGTTTCTTGATCTCTTTTAGCTATAGTTACCGAGACTTGAACCTAAGACCTCGAGGGACCGTTACTGATTTTGATGTGCAGGTCTCATCTGATGCAGAGATTGAAGAGCAAGCCAGCAAGATCCAGGTGGTGAAAGGTGGTGCGAACAGAAAGCTTTTGCCTTTAGTGGGTATGTGTGTTGTTCTTGAGCTAACTAAAAATGGGTTGGTGAGACTGGTTTAATTCAGGAGCTTAATTGGTTGGGTTGCTATGCAGATTGTGGAGAACTGTGCAGGTCAAGGTGTAGCTTGCACTCAAGGCCAAACCTGTGCAAAAGGGTATGTGGGACATGCTGCATGAGGTGCAAGTGTGTCCCTCCAGGCACTTCTGGGAACAGAGAGATCTGTGGGAGCTGCTACACTGACATGACCACCCATGGGAACAAGACCAAGTGCCCTTAAACCATAAACCCTATCTTAATTAACATCTTTACTAAGGTTAATTTCATAATATGTGTGTGTAATATAGCATCAAAGCTTGCTTCAACTCAGTGTTGTGTGCTTTGTGTTGTGTAGTATCAGTATGTATCAGTATCAGCAGAGTCTATTTCTTTCTTTTTTGTGTACTTGAGTTAATTTTGAATTTAATGCAAAGCAAAAATGTTGATGAATTGATAGGCCAAAGAATATAGAAGAGAGTTTACACAGAGTACTGTTATTGAAAAGTAAAGGCTCCAAGTCCAAGCATGAATGAATGGGCACAAAAATAAAGGTACAACCAACCATCATAAATTCATAATGGTCACACAAATAATGAAATAAAGAATCCAAGGTGTTGTTGGCCCAAAGATCTTTTATGGCCCTTATGTTCTACAATGAGCCCACACCAGACTCAACCCATTATCTACCCACCCTGGAAGGGTTGAAAATTACATATGTACCCAATAGAAGGAGGATTGGGCTTCTGAAACCAGCAATTAAGACCTATAGAGCTAAATGGGCACACAAATTTCCAAGAGTTAATTTTCTGATTGTTCATGTAAATTTTATAGAAAAGTATAATAAAATTGTTAAATTACTCCAGAATAAATTACACATACCACCTCTCAACTGGACACTTTTTAATTCTGGCTACCTTAAAATATTGAAACTAACTATTTAATACCCTGAATTATGTCAACAGTTAACTTTAACAGAATATTTCAAAATTTCCGTTAACTTTAACGGAATATTCCAAATATGAATCATGTGCCCAGCACATGACTAATTTTTTTTTTTTGAAATTCTAAAATTACCATTCTTCTTCAGTGGTTCGCTGAAAAATTCAAAGTCTCGCCGGAAACTTCAAATAATTGCCGGAATTTGATTTTTTTGCCAAAAAATTCAAGTGTTGCCGAAATTATTTTGTTGTCAAAATATG
Source organism: Pelargonium fulgidum (assembly GCA_036897545.1). Taxonomy (NCBI): domain Eukaryota; kingdom Viridiplantae; phylum Streptophyta; class Magnoliopsida; order Geraniales; family Geraniaceae; genus Pelargonium; species Pelargonium fulgidum. Next base: position 17,048 of record JAYMTE010000565.1, read on the forward strand.
AGTTTTTGTGTCTAAATTTCAGTTTTAGTTGTGTTATTATCAAATTATATACATACAAAACTCAAAATCAACCAAAAATAAACCAAAACAACCTAAA
>JAYMTE010000566.1:0-17143 GCA_036897545.1 Pelargonium fulgidum
GAGCTCTAAGCAAGTCCTCAAACCTCAGGCTCTTCACCACTGGACTACCATGAAGAACCACAAGCGGCGATGGAGCCAAACTTTCAACAGATGTTACTGAGTATTCTGATTTCCCACCAGCCTTGAAGTCTCTGGATGGACTAATAATCTTGTTGTTGTTGTTGAGCTTCTTCTCCACAGCTACAGTTTTTTGCTCTTTGAGCTTCTTTGCACTTGCTAGCTTATAGGCTATGAAGAGAACAACAACAAGTGCAAGAAGTATAGAACCAGAGTAGATAAGAACCTGATCCCTTTTAGAACCACCATGTTTCTTCTCAGATGGTGGACAGGAAATTGATAGCATTTCTCCACACAATCCAGGATTGCCTGCAAAACTGTCAGCTCTGAAGTGGCCATGGACATCAGGAACTGGACCACTGAAGTTGTTGTTGGAGACATTGAAATCCACAAGGTTTGAAAAATCAAAATCTGGCACTCTCCCACTGAGATCATTGTTCTCAGCAAAGAAGGATAACAGGCCTGTTATTCGAGCAATGTCGGGGACTTCACCAGAGAAGCCATTGTTCGATATGTCAAGCCTTTTCAAGTTACTCAGGCGCGAGAGAGAGTCAGGGAGGTTGCCTGAAAACTGGTTGCCACCAAGATACAAGTGTGTCAGCTGTCTGCAATCTCCTATCTCATCTGGCAACTTCCCAGCAATTTTGTTGCCTTCTATGCTGAGGACAGCAAGAGACTTGACTTTGCAGAGAGAGCTGGTATCAAGAATTCCAGTGAAGTTGAGCTCATCAAGAACTATTCTCTTGACTGACTGGTTCTTGGTGTCACAACTCACACCCAACCATTTGTCAGTGCAGGGGTCTGAACTCATGTCCCAGCCCCAGCTCTCATCTCTTGGTCCATTTAGTTCCTCCAAGAACTCGATCATCGACTCCTTCGCTTCATCTTCTTCAGAGCTCACTGTCCGGAGGACGAGAAAGAACAGAATGGGGACTACCCAGATGGGAATCCGATGCATTATCAGAAAGATGAGCTGAGATTGATCATCACTGATGGGAAATGGCTCTGTTTATCAAGTAAAGAGTTGTTGAATTGGAACTGCAAAAACAAAGAGAAAGCAACAAAGATTGTTTTCAATGCCAATTGGCTGATTTAACAATGTACCATGCAATAGCCAATATGTGATCAGCAGAAAAGGACTCACAAGTACAAACCAAAATGGTGTTTTATAAATTTAAAGGTGCCGGCAAGGTTGACAATGTCACTGTGAGTTTCATCTTTTCCTCTGGCTTCTCAGGGTTCAATCAAAACTGATAGTTCCAGTAATGTCAAGTTTATTAATTAGTGTTTTGACATGTGGTAATTTTTGTGGTTGTTGGGGTTTATTTTAGCCTAATAAATCTTAACAATACAATCTTTATTTTTTATTTAATTTTTTTAATGCAAAAATTAATAATTTATAAAATCAAATAAGACAATATCAAAGACGAAATAAAATTGGGGTCTTGAAGATCAATCCACCCAGACCAAGTTTGACAAAAATATTGGAAACCTAACTAACTTGTAGCAACTCGGTTCATAGAACAATTCGTAAACAAAAAAGCGGACACTACCGAATTGAGCCACAATGACAGAAATGTCATGAATAATAACCGAAGGTCTTGGAATCCTCCCTATCAACCTGACAATCAAGTTGAAGGCATTAAAATCCACTCGCTCAGCCTGAAGAACACGAATAATTGACAACAATTGCACTTGAAGTTTAAGGCAACCACGTGGATGGCTTTTTCAACCGCCCCTTGCCACCATCAAGTCTACCACATGATTCGACAGCAAACTCGAAGGCTGGTTCGAAGGCTCCGATCAAACCACCACGTTTCAGGTCATCTTCTCCTTCTGTGCAACTACCTCTTACTGTTCTGCACACACAGTCACACACTAATTAAAGAATCTACCTTGAATCTGTACCGTTGCCTCTTTACAAATCTTAATAACACCTTAAATTGATATCAAAGCAAGACTCGCTATCTTAACGACAAATACCACAATTTACTATATGAAAACTCAAGCAACTGTTGCCGCTTTGAGAATCAAGAACCCGTAACCAAACAGAAACTCTAGCCGACTCTCAAAACGGTAGAGAAAAAGAGAGAGAGATAGAAACTCTACCCAATCTGTATTATTATTTTCACAGAATCTGTTCAAACACTGTACCAAACTGAAATTACAAGATAACTAGACAGACAGTCTACAAAGCTGACTCAGTTATTTTTTACACAATGTTCTTGCATTCTTTGCAAAGCATTATTTCCTGGATACATATGTCACTCCTAAGAGACATGATTGTAGAAATGACCAAAAAATAAGAAAAAATTACAACTAAGATGAGATGGGTCCTCAACATTCTGTAAGTATCTGCATTGAATCCAAATACAAATTACACAAGATAAGCTGGCCAGAGTTTAAAGTAACCAATCAAAACATAAATGGAAATATAGTTGTTTGATTGACTTTTGACAATTTCTTCAGTTTTTACCATTTTCAACATGATCATCTTGTACCTTCAAATATATCAGTACAGGTATCCCAGACAAAACTTCCTACGATTGTACAGGGAAATTTTAAAAAGAAAACGAAAAAGATTAGTACAACTAAAATATAATTGAACAGGTCAACATGCTAAGCTATGAGAAGTTTATATTTAAGAGGATGATGACCATGACCCCACCACATCAATACTATGGGTCCGCATGTCCGGCAATATCATCTTCGCTAGATCCACTCTCTCCATCACTCACGTCATCCTCACTCTCCTCGGCCTCACCTGCAGAGTTGGTCATATTCTCCCTCTTTGCATACCGCTCACAGTATTCTGTTTTCACAAATAAGAACAATAGCACTTGAAATCAAAGGTATATCTACAAATGCAACGTTGGGAATAACTATGTTAGGCCATTGGCGTAACTCTACGAATTTCATCTGAACAAGATTTATGTTATCATCGCAAGGCTACATTTGGATCTAAATTTTATTTTGATTTTTTTCTTGAGATATGGCTTTCCTCAACCTTCTGAGGATCCAGGAGGATCCGATACACACTGGGTGGTCCTTTTCAATTTTCACAATTTATTTGTACAACTATTGACATGTGCTAGGAAATTCTCTGAGTCCATATAGCAATATTGCATATAGGTGATGTTATTCTTCCTTGAAGCACATGTAACTGCAAAGAAGAACATTAGAGATTAGCTGCAAAGAAAATTTTCACCTTTTACTTTTTGATCGTACTGCTTTCGGTCCTTCATCATCAATGAAGCAGCATCTCCATTGAGTGGGTCTGAAGGGTTTGGATAAAGCAAGAGTTGTGGAAGAAAAACTTCAAAAACATTCAAAAGATCTGGTTCAAACAAAGATATGGGCATGTGTCAGTAATCGTAATAGTAGCCAAGAGAGCTGATATTCATGTGAGAAGTGGTCACTGTCTGGGCTGAGTGTAACATATATGAAAAATGCACAATAACATATACAAATCAGAAATAACATTAGACAGACCACAATGTAGCAGGTTAAGAGTATACAGAATTACAAATTGATGATGGACATGTGCATTTAAATTAAATCAGACTTGGAGCTCTAATTAAGTTGAATTTGCAGTTATCAATTACCAAACATGGGACTCCATGATTGATTAATAACATCCAAGCATACAGAACCTGACCTGTAATAAATGCAAAATATAAAACAAGTTAGCTATATCAATCAACTAACATGAAGAGCACATTCAGATTCAGTGCAGCCAACTTCCAACCACTTAGAAAATAAATCACTGGATGTTACTTATCAAGAATTGATACCCAAGTGCTGTAATTCTGACATATTCACTAAGAAAATCTAACACCTCTAAGTGTGAGACTATGCAACTATTCATATATAGCAGTTAAAAGTTCCTACAGCTGAGGATCTTAGATGGAACAAAAAAAAAAATCATTTCACAAAAACAAGAAAACAAAATCTATTTAATGCTTACAGTTCATCAACATTTGGGTGGAATATCTTGTTCACAAACCCAATAGAAGGAGACTTATATGGGTAGGCATCAGGAAGCTCAACGCGTATTTTCCAGACCCCCTCTTCATAAAGGCCTACAACCATCATACAGACATTAAAGTATGAAACACCAAATTGAGCTTGTGAAAGATAACGGGCCTGTAAAGGCATTCACTCAGGTAAATGAGGAGAGCAGAACAAGTAAGTAAATTTATTTAACTGATATTTATCAATATAGAAGTCCCAAAATAACCAGAAAAACCAAAGATCATAACCATCTAGATAACAATAACTTTGAATCGTCATATAATCTTAACTTTCAATGATGTTTGATAGCCGTGTACAGCAGTGCAGATGCTGGAATTATACGTACAAATGATAGGTGCATCTAGGATTTGCCACATTACTATAGATTGCTGAATATCCTATGAGACAAAAAATCAAAGCGAGACAAGCTAATAGAAATCCAAAATTCTTACAACTTTCTAAAACCAAGAGAACCATACATTTTGCAAACAGGCAATTTTCTAAATTCATAGATTTGATGTTAATGCAAGGCCTTTGGAGAGAGAGAGAGAGAGAGAGAGAGAGGAAAAGAACTATGAACTTTGGAGATATGAGAAAGAAAAAGTACTTTCTTTAGGACCATGAAATTCCACATTGAATTCATTAAGGCCATCATTTATTGTCTCCACTGCATAATCACTCATCATCCTGGACGTCAAAAGAATAAAAGGTAAGTGCTAAACAGAGTACCAAAACTCAAAACTTTTGATTGTGAAAGTTGATGAGTAAAATTCAAACTGACAATAAACAATGGCAAACCCAAATAATAATTAATGTTTCAGTGAGATACTGAACAGCCAAAGAATAGAAGATGTAATTTTATATAGTGTCACCTAAACAAAAACGCAAAACAAAAAATCGTTTACCAAAAGTAAGGATCTAGTTCATATTTTAGAATACATTTGATTGCCAGCAAAACCACATTCATAAAGATGATCAATTGATACTGAAATACTTACAATTTCATGACATCCATCTCTCTTCTCTTGCTTGGAGAAGACATTTTAACCCTTGCAAACTATAATTCAATAACCTGCATAAACGCACCAATGACATCACTTTTAAAATTTTAACAATAAATAAAAAGTGAACTAGTAAACACAACCCAACTGTGTAAATGATCGCTTAGAATATATAACATACTTGGATGAATAAATAAATAAAAAAAGAACGCAAGATGAAAGGATTTGCACGTACTGTTCTTGCAGAGAGAAAAAAATATCAGGTGATGAAGCAGAAATTCACAGTACCGGAAGCCTTAAACTTACTTCAGATCCACACCTAGGAAAGGGATAGGCATATTTATTGATCAAGAAACATTAAAAGAAATTATAACATTGAATGAAAAAATCAAAGAAAAACACAACCATTTCTTCATAAAAGCATAAGCCAAGCAAAATGCCTGAAGTGTCACATCTTTAGAGTTTAGACTTTGAAGATTTAAAAACAAACTAAGAAGGCAAAACCTGAGAAGAGCTTAGTGCTCAGAATATCAATTAAAATGGCTTGAGTCCGGACATGGAGCATTGTAGCTATTCCTAAGAAGTCAGGAGAGTTCTCCTATGCTCTAAGGTTGACTATTATATGTTTAGTACATAGTTTCTATTTATGGCATAATTAATAGATTTCGGAGTTAGGTTGTCTTTTCCTGTGGAAGGCTTTGCCATAGAAATGTTTCATTGGAGTTAGACTTTGGCTTTTTCACATATTTCTGGTTGTTTTGCTTCATTGGAGACTAGGGTGACTGCTTTCATATCTATTTTATCCTTTGTTATCGTATGGTTTGTTCAAATCAGGGCATTTGCTACAACATGGATACATAATAGAGTTCCTAACATAAGTACAAGGACATGGCTATTTAAGGGTGTGTATGTGTATGAGGAAAAGAAGCCGCTCTTAATAAGAGGTCACAACTCACAAATTTCTTTAAGCAGTATGCATACAAGAACACGACATTCGACAACAAGAAACACTGACATAGACACAAAATACAATACATCATACCTTAATCAACTAACAAATATGGTACTATTTTGTCTTATATATGTATATATATATATATACATAAGATCATTTGAACAGCAATTTGTATAAGCTTACTATGTGTCAGACGTCTAACAACACTAATTCTGGACACCATTTAAAGTCAATTCAGATACTCATGCTAGTAATCCAGATACTTATCATCATTGAAGTTGAGACCGAAGTACCTAAACATCATCTATTTCACTATGATTTAGAGAAAAACATTCTCCCAAGGATGAAATATTTGATCCTCAAAACAACAATAACTAGAATATTAAAAAAAAAAAAAAACAATAGTCTGATCCAGAATATAACCACTCAGTCAATACCCTAATGCTCCATTCTTACCTAAGCCTGTAAATTTTATGATCTTTCATCAACAATTACTCCGATATCCAGTTTATTTCGCTTCAATTTTCCCGTTAATTTTGATAGGAACCAAACAGAAACATAATGAAGGGCCTCCCAGAGTAGAGTTAAAAGGAAAAATGGATCAAGCCGCAGGAGTGAATTATCTTCAAATGATCGATAATGCAAGCATTCGAAAGTCCATACCCTAAATTCATATAATCCGCGATTGAGGAAAAATCGTAAATAGAGAAGGGTGACTCGGAATCTTACAAGTGAGAGGAAACTGAGGGGCGGATGTAATGTAAGAGGCAATGCGGTTTCTTCTTCTTTAATAGGAGAATCGCGAGAACCAAACAGAAAATTTAATCGAGAAAGAAGAGAAGAAATCGCAGAAGAGAAAATGGGCCAATATAAACAAGAGAGTAAAGGCCTGGCTGAGAACACATTATCAATATACAACTTTAAAATTTTGGGACATTGTTTTGATCCAACATTGTAACTTGTTTTTCAAATTTGTATATTTTTTTACATGAATTTTCACCAAATATTTGGGAGACTCAATTCGTTAATTTTTGTATCGTATTCGAATTATCAAAAGAAGAATTTTATCAATAACATGGAGACTGTTGATTGTCTTTGACCAAATTTTAACCGCTTTATATCATGATTAGATGTTTTCCGCACATCTGTGCACGCACAAATTATTATTTGAAAATCTCTTTCTTTGTTTCATTTCTCTATAATGTCGTCCGGCATAAATGATACAATATTATAAAGAAAAAACATAACATTGAGCATCAACATCTACACTCTTCACAAGTATACAACACATACAGGAGCAGCCTACATTTCAACCCAACTTCATGTTTTGAGATCATCGGACATAGCAGATGGTATGCAGTTTGTAGCAAGGATATCACAAGTAGCTTCTCTAGCAGTCTTTGTCTGCAGAACCGCTATCTGCACGACAGAACACAAACAAATTAAAGGAGACCGGTGCAACGCCTACACACATTAGAGAGAAAGAAAGGGATCAGGGAGGACCTGTTGGAATTCTAGTTCAAATTTCAAGAACTCGTCATCACAACTCTCTACCATGCTCACCAAGCTCTTCAGATTCTTCACTGGCTTGCCATTGAAAGCAAGAACCTGAGTGTTCACAATATCTTCATACCCAATATTGATGTCAGCCACAAGAACCTAAACATAGTTGCAACAAAAGTTTAGAAAATAGTAAAATACAAACTCTACCATATCAGAACTGTGTGTGCGAAACAAAGAGAGAGTACCTGAGAAACCACAACAAGCTGCTCTCCCAATGATTGTGGCAAATGGTGATACAGTTTGTCCAAAAGCTTGACTGGCGCGTCGTCTTTACTATCATACTGGAGATTGTGCAAAAACAATCAATCATGGCACCATTTCATCAACCAGTAATGTAACATTTAGCAGTACATTTGCAAAATTGTGTACCAAACATAACTTAAAGTAGAGAACAAGTAAATAATATATCAACTTATAGAATTGCATTGTTATGTTGTCTCAGTGCACAGACATGACTACACGAAAAAGTGAAGAACGCACCTCAGAACGAAGATATGGAATAGATACAGTCGTAAACACGAATCCTGCAATAATGTAGTACGAGGGGAGTCTGCCCTCCATGTGTGCTGGTATAAGCCTTGTGAGAGATACAAGTTTGATGTTGAAATCAAGAACCTCAGAATTGCGTAGGACTTTAATAGCTGCACTATCTCCAGTATATTTCTGAGAAACAAGATAGCTAAATCCTATACGTTCTCCATGCCGGAAGGGAACTGCAATATTACCAACAAAACAAATGAAGTTCATGTAAAAAGACAAATGAAACTCTCATGATCCGAGTATTGAAAATGACCAAATACACTCACCAGTCCCGTCATTGGCAATATCAACCCCATCAAAGTTGAGAATGATATCTGATGCCTCCAAAACCTTTGATTCCGGAGCAGTTGGGTTTATTCTTTTGATCCGAACACCCTTTTGATCAGGTTTCATGCCCATCGACAAACGCAAATCAGAATTTTCCATTTTCTGCCACTCAATCCCAAGAACCGGGAATCCTAGTAAGTAGTAACATAGTTGGATGATCATCACATAAGCATGGAACGATAAGGCATCATCTCAATACAGGAAGATAATTAAAAAGAATGACAACATTGTGCTACAAAGTACAAACACTAAATATAAGTTAAAAACACAGCCTAACTAGTAACAATTACCTGTATATTCTCCATTCTTCTCATAATCTTGAATGAAGTGATTGATAACTGGGGTCGGGATCACATAACCTATATTATCTGCATCGTCAAGGGACTGAAAAGCAATACCTACACAGTTGCCTTCATTGTTAAAAGCTGGCCCACCGGAATTTCCAGAGTTTATAGCAGCATCTATCTACAAAAGATCGAAACAAAACAAGAAAAGTCATATCAGTAAACCTATAAACAGACCAATCAGCACCTAATTAGTAAGCAATGCAATACCTGCAAACCAAGAAGATCAGAGGACACATGAGCATAAGATATGATCTCGATTCGTGACACAACACCACTCGTCACTGAAATCGTGTCACCCCCAATTGGATAACCCACAACAGTCACAGCATCCTGAAGAGCCGGCAAATCCCCAAATTCAACCGGCGAAATCCCCTCCCAAAACTCATCATCATCAACAGTAAGCATAGCTGCAATACACAAAAAGTTACTATCTTGAGAATATAAATGTTTTACATATGATTAATTCAAGATCAAACACTTTAGAAGCAAAAATTGAAGTGAACTAGGGTTTATGAATTAACTACCAATGTCACATTCAATCCCAATTGCTAGTACCCTAGCAAGAAACTTGGTATCAGAGCCGCGTTTCTTGAGCTTGACTTGTGTGTAATGCTCTACAGAATGTGCATTGGTCAATACTCTCCTTCCGCTGATCACAAATCCACTGCTGCTCGAGCTGAACTGTCTCTTCCTCTGCCACGGCAGCGAGAAATTGGGTTTTGTGTGTACACAAAACACCCTCACCACCGCGTCCATGGCCAGGGCATTGGCGTGAGGTTTCTGGCACTTCTTGCTGGCCTTATTCCAGCGGCCGGGCAGGGAGTCGCCGAGATCGGCGTTTCTGGCGGATACGACGCCGTCCGTGGTGGCCGGAGCCGAGGTGGTGGTGGCGGTGGCGAGGCTCTTGGGTTTGCGTTGGTCTGAGCCCATTTTTGGTGGAAATGAATCTGAGGCCAAAAGGGTTTCGTGGGTTCTGCACAAAATTTATAATTTCGACTGTGAAATATGGAAAAAGATGGAGCAACCATTCTAAATGTTCTGTTTTTATAGTGATTTCAAGAAAAAGAAACCTTGTCGCGCAAGTCGGTCAATCTGAGGATGCTAATGTTTCTTTAGAAAAATTGACACTTTTTGTCAATATATAATCCAACACGCTGTACTCTGTTGTTTACTTATAATCATTATGAGACTCGTTCAATTTGTTTTAAGGTTTCTCAGTACAATTGCACAGCTTACTTTAGGTTCATAATTTCATAATGTTCACAAACACATGGATTTTTTTTTTCCTTCTCCTTTAAGAAATAATGGCTTTTTTTTAGACTTTCTAACATGGCAAAGTTCATTGTCATTTCAAGGAAGCTTCTTGGCCCAAAAGTGAGCTGTTTTTTTTTTTTAATGGGTGCAGTAGTGGTTTCATTGTCATCGTCATGTAAACAGAAGAAGCAAGATTGTCTTTTTGTTATTGTTTATGTGATCGTGTGAACAAAAACAAATAGTTTATTCGAAGAGTAGGAGACCCAAGTCAACCAGAAGAAGTAAAGCATTCACATGGTGAATGACCTGGAAAACAGACCTGTGAGTCACATGTATAAACTAAGATCGATCTGGATGCATATTTGTTGGTGTTGCAAGAAATAGGAAGACCATGCATCTTTTAATGTTTGTGGAACAAGCAACCAATAACAATTTAAATGGCAACCCATTTTCTGTATTTACTCCCATGCCATCTATATTAATTCCCTAACATGCATTTCAACAAATATTATTTTAATGCCAACTTCTTTGTCATTTCAATGAACCTTTGTTATAAGGAAAGAATTTTAAATAATTCATTTTTCCACAAGAAAAATAAAAAAATATAAACAGTCATTGTAAGGAAGCTACCAATAACCACTTTTGGTTTATTGCGGTTATAAGCTAGGCTAGGGACACGTTCTCCTGAAAATCATCTGCAAGGTTCATAACACCCTCTCTTGAGCCATCGCAATTGAATTTGCCGCCATCCAATTGTATCAAAAAAAAATTGTAAGGAAAATGAGATTCTGCTAGAGGAAGTGTTTGAAATGTTACGCGCTATTTTTCTTTTATTATTCTAAACAAAAATTAGTAAGGATATTTTTGCAAGGGATTATTTCTGGCAAATGTCCTGCGCAAAAAAATTTACAATATGGTGAAAATTATATAAACTTTTTTCTCCTTCTTGTTGGTCTTGAGTCTTGACCTTCTGGAGTCACCAAGTGAGTTTGATTTTGTTCATTGTTTTATTTATTTATTTTTTTTTTGGTTTTATTTCATCTTCCTCGGATCGATGCAACATCCATATAGATGAAGTTGTCGTCCAATGTCTCTGTTATGACCTCCAGCCCTCGTCGAAAACTACGCTGCTCGAAAATTGGTTGAAGTATCTATTTCATTTATTAGTTTTCAATTTAGGTTTATGTTTCATGGAGTTTGTAATTTTAGTTATTCTAATTTAGATTTAGACCACCACCCATTTGACCAAGTGATAGCAAGATTTGGGCGTGCAATCCGAGAACTTGTGTTCGAGACCCCTCATAAGCGTGTGGTATGAGTTATAGTATTGTTTGAGTGTAGGATACTCTTGTACAAACCAAAAAAAAAAAAAAAAAAGTTTAAATACAAAGTAAAGCGAATCAGGGAGTATGATTTTTCTAATGCTTATACAAAATCAGTAAGAATCCAAAACTTATTCATATCTCCTCTCATTTCCTAGTTTTTCTTGACAATATAGTCCTTGGTCATGAATTGTAACACAATTTTTTATTCAACACATCACCGCGCACCCAATTTTAACCCCGGATATATGATTATGTATGTTAATACAACACTGAATCGAAAAAATCACGCGATAAATTTGACTATACCCAGTGTAAATACAATTTGTGTATATATGGATCCAACTTCAAGTTTTGAGATCATCAGACATAGCTGATGGTATGCAGTGTGTGGTGAGGATATCAAGAGTAGCTGTTTTGGCTGTCTTTGTCTGGAGAATCACTATCTGCATTACAAAAAAAAAGCCAACAAATTCAAATTAAAGAGGTGCCTTGTGCTACAAGTCACTAGCAAATAGAGATGGAGATAGTAAATAAGAGTGAACCTCTTGGAACTCTAGTTCAAATTTCATAAATTCATCATCTCCACAACTCTCTACCATGCTGACCAAGCTCTTCAAGTTCTCAAGTGGCTTATCGTTAAAACTTAAAACCTGAACAAGTTTACAACAAAACTTACAAAGTTTAATGCAGCTCAGGGCTCATATATCACTACAAGAAAAACAGTGATCAGCTACAAACCTGTTTGTTAGCAATATCCTCGTACCCAATATTGATGTCGGCCACAAGCACCTATGTTATACATTGAAGAGCAATAAGTACACTCCACAACCTATCAGAGCTGAGAGAGATAGAGCAAACCAAACCTGAGAGACCACAACAATTTGCTGGTCTAGAGACTGTGGCAATTGGAGCAACAATTTGTCCACAAGCTGGACTGGCGCGTCGAATTGATATCTCTTCCCATACTGTAGACAAATGTGCGAAATATGTGAGCTTACACAAAGCCTTAACAAACACAATTCTGTTTGCAAATGTTAAGAAAAATGTTTATGCACCTCAGAGCGAAGATATGGTTTAGAAACTGCCATAAAAACAAACCCTGCTATGATATAATATGAGGGAGGTTTGCCATTTATGTGTTTCGGGATAAGCCTTTTATCAGATACAAGGTTGATGTTAAATTCGAGAGTTTCAGAGTTTCGAAAAACTTTGATAGCTGCACTGTCTCCTGTATATTTCTGAGAAACAAGATGGCTAAAACCAATGCACCCACCATGCTGAAAAGGAACTGCAACATCACCCAAAATGTTAGTAAAATGACAATTATAGCCTACTTTTGTACATGATATGTATTGAGTTCTCTCACCAGTGCCATCATTGGCAATATCAACACCATCGAAGCTGAGAATGATATCCGATGCCTTCAAAACGTTCCATTCCGGAGTAGTTGGGTTAATTCTCTTAACACGAACACCCTTTTGATCCGGCTTCATTCCCATAGCCAAACGAAGATCGGGATTCTCCATTTTCTGCCATTTAACCCCAAGAACCGGAAATCCTAACACGAAACACATAACAGTTGAACTAAAATGTTCATATATTTAAAAGACTTTTGGAGGATGGCGTGGGCAAATGCCCTCCCAAGCCCACCCTCAGCTCCACCTTCGATAGATATTTACCTGTATAAGCTCCGTTCTTCTCATAATCTCCTATGAAATGCGATATGACGGGTGTAGGTATCACATAACCTATGTTCTCTCCCTGTTTGAGGGACTGGAAAGAAATACCCACACATTGGCCTTCACTGTTAAAAGCTGGTCCACCAGAATTGCCAAAGTTTATAGCAGCATCTATCTGTAAAATCCTATCAGTCTATCAGTAAAGTGGGGATGATCAGAAATCAAACAGTACCATAAGAGTGAATTTATTTAACCTGCAGACCAAGAAGATCAGCAGATCCATGAGTATAAGGTATGATCTCAATCCGCGACACGACACCACTTGTCACAGAAACTGTGTCACCTCCAATAGGGTACCCCACAACAGACACAGCATCCTGAAGAGCAGGCAAGTTATTCCCAAATTCCACAGCTGGTGTACCCTCCCAAAACTCCTCATCATCAACAGTAAGCATAGCTGTAACACACAAGAACCAAACCAATTAACCAAAACTTGGTACTTCTAACATTTAGTAATTAGCTGAGATTGATTAATGTTTTACCAATATCACATTCAACGCCAATAGCAAGAACAGTGGCGAGGAACTTGGTGTCGGAGCTGCGTTTCTTGAGCTTGACCTGGGCATAGTGCTCCACAGAATGAGCATTAGTCAAGACCCGCCTTCCACTGATCACAAAGCCGCTGCTGTTGGAGCTGTGCTGCTTCTTCCTCTGCCATGGCAGCGAGAAATCGGGTTCAGAGTGTACACAAAATACCTTCACCACAGCCTCCATTACATCATGATCGCCAGACTTCTTGTTGCTGTCCATTTTAGGAGTTTCGGAGGAAAAAAGTAATGTTGGTATTGTTACTTGTTCATAATGGTTGTGAGGTTTATGTGTATATATAGTGAAAGAAAAGACAATTCCTTAATATTCTGGGTTTACATGATCAATCATCTTCTGTACTGTAAATCGTGTTATTTACGTGTTTTAGCTGTGCTCTGCTCAGTTATGTTCTCACCTGAACTTGTCGGGATTTAGAGATGTGGAATGGTAAACTTCTTTTTTTGGTCGGCGGTAATTCAATAGTTTCTGCAAGCATTACTCCTACAAATAAACACGGATTTAGCAAATTCGGCCCATTAGAATCATTATCATCTCCGTCTCCATTATTAGTCAATTAGTGACCTATGTTTACTACGAAAAGATTGATTCTTTTTTTTTTCGCTTTAGAATCTAAGTTTTTCTTTACATTTTTCCAAGTAATTTACTAAGCAGCTATCTTTTATTTTTCTGTAAGTTGCCAGAGAAGCAAAACAGAAGCAACCTAATCCAAAATGGACCAGCCTGTAGTGTGAACAGAGCGACCAAAGACTTAAGTTGTGGAGGCCAATATGAATATAGCAATCTAGGGATTCTTAGGTCTCTGAGTTTCGTGGCTGGAAGGAGGCGCTCAAAAGAAAAGAAACAATGTAGATTAATTTTAGCAAATATGATTTTGTCTACTGATCTGACAAGTCAATAAAAATCCAACAATAAATATCTCAGCGATCCCATTCATTTCAATGTATATAGTCAAATTACAAAATTTGGTGAGATTTGATGGAGGCCAAATAAATGTTGAGCATCACTGTCCACCACCCAATTTTAGAACCCATCTCTCTAGGGTTCTATCCACTATGTTCAAAACAGAACTGTAATTGCTGCAAATGAAGTGAAAAAATACATCTACGCCTACACGAGTATAAACATACCATGCTAGCAAGTCTCTACTCTCCAGACCTTACAAAGATGAACAGAAAAAAGGTTCATCCTTGAAAATCTAACGTCGTTTTTCGATACTGGCAACAAAAATAAGGTTGATCCAACTTCATGTTTTCAGATCATCTGACATAGCTGATGGTATGCAGTGTGTAGTGAGAATATCAAGAGTAGCTGCTTTAGCGGCCTTGGTCTCCAGGGCCACGAGCTGCATGAGAGAATACATCAAATTAAATGGCTGAGTTATCCCGTGGAAACACGGAGAACAAGAGTTTCTATTTCAGAGATGAAGAAAGGGCAGACCTGTTGAAATTCGAGTTCAAATTTCAAAAATTCATCGTCACAACTTTCTACCATGCTGACCAAGCTCTTTAGATTCTTCACTGGCTTACCATTAAATGCAAGAACCTAAACAAATAGAAAGAAAAGAGGGCGTTAAATAAGAAGGTTAATGGCTTAATGCAATTCAGCTAATAACCAAAGCATTTTCAAACATAGTGCCAATCTCAACCTGAGTGTTGACAATATCCTCGTACCCAATGTTGATGTCAGCCACAAGCACCTTAACAGCATTGCAATAAGAAAATGTTAGAAAGTACTCACTACTCGGCAAAAGCTACTCCACAACATTAAAGCTGAGAGGAAGAGAGATAAACCTGAGAAACCACAACAAGCTGCTCATCTGGTGATTGGGGCAGATGGTGCAACAATTTGTCCAAGAGCTTGACTGGGGTGTCATACTCATAATCTTTCCCATACTGGACATTGTATGAAAACAGTTAATCATGGCGACATACAAAATCTTAAGAAACTTAATGACTAACTACCAATTTATCAGCATGTCAGTCTAAGATTTAATATAGCCGCAGACATGCATAAATGGTTAAGATTGTGGCATCAGACAAAAACTTCGGGAAACTTAAGGAAACTAAAGATTTTGAAATTAATAAATACACGACTCAATATAGTAGAAAAGCATGATCAAATAGTCAAATTCATGATCACATTATGTATACGAAAAGATCAGCATCTAACTACTAAGGCAATCAAAGCAAGTTAATAGAAACTGGGCAGTATGTAAAGACATCCAATTTTAAGCTTGATAAATTTCCTCAAATAAAAAATGATAAAAATATCAATTTCCGTTTTGGCAGATAACAGTTTAACACAACAGTCCAATGGAATGATAGCAACCTAGCATATACTCTTAACTGCCAAAATCCAAAGCAAGAGAGATAAAAGTGACAGAATGTGAAGGAACACAGCTATAAGAGGGAAAAGTTTATAAAGACAGCCTCTGATATCAAAGTACTCAAAATTGTAAGAGCTGCACAACTTAATTCAAGCAAACCACTTAAGCGTAAATCCAAATTAAAGGTATTAAAGGCATAAAAGAATGAGGAAATTTCTCTTTGACTAGTCTTCATCTGCGATCCAGTGCGCAAATTCTACAAATTGGCACAGACTATCAACTAAGCAACCAAACAAGAAATCTAATCAAAGATATGTTCTTTGGTATTCTAAAGCACCTTCAAGCCTCTGAACAGACAGCACAAAACTGTTTCTGCAAACTATGAGTTTCCATGCTTTACCGGTACGCACAGATTGAGTGGATAAAGAACTTGATTTTAGTTGGTTGAAGCAACAAGCATCAATACCAATTAACATGAGCATAGAGAAAAATTGCATAGTTACTAACTACATGATAGTAAAAATCAAATAAGGCATGTATACAACAGCTCAAAATTACATAAAGATAATCAATATCATCAGTTGATTGTTTCATGCATTATATAGAACTTTGTTCTCTGGACAATGAAACTCAAATTTCAGATTCCATTAAGTAGAACAGATCAACAGATAACAATTAAGTAAAATAAAGTAGTATGAAACAAAGAGTGACAGTAAGAATAAGCACATCTTCATTTTTTCTTTGGATATGGGAATATGAAAGGTCATTTTCCTCCTTGCCACATCAGCTTCTATCCATAGAACAGTATGGAGAGAAGTATGATTAGCCATTAGAGATTAATGTATAGGTAAACCATTATCATCCACACAGATACCAACGAACAGACAAACAATAAGCAAGCTAAGTTAGGGTCAGCATACATGAATATCAAAGTAAAATACACACCTCAGAACGAAGATATGGAACAGATACAGTTGTAAAAACAAATCCTGCAATGATATAATATGAGGGAGGTCTGCCCTTGACATGTGCGGGAATAAGCCTTCTGTGAGAGACAAGTTCAATGTTGAAATTTAGAATCTTAGATTTGCGGAGAACTTTAATGGCGGCTTTTTTTCCCGTATACTTCTGAGAAACAAGATAACT
>JAYMTE010000567.1:0-17129 GCA_036897545.1 Pelargonium fulgidum
AAAGCCAAGACCTGCATACCAAGATTGCTCAACACTTGCCTTCTTTGGACCGTCAAGCGTAGCACGAAAGAGTCCTAGGATTCTTCTCTGTGATGAGAAGGCGGTTATAGTTCTGTGGTTAATGACAGCTTCACTTGCAAGTTGGCTTCCTTCCTTTTGTGCTGTGGCAAATTTCTCTGCATTACCAGACATCAAAACACTCCTCGCGAAGAAGCTGCCAATCACAATAGGCTGCACTGCAATCATCACGAGCGATAGCTTCCATGTGAGCGAAAGTCCTAGAGAATACGCGAAGAGAGCCGAGAAGAATGCTGAAACCAGCAACGACAACCTGTCCCCAACAAGAGACTTGACCATGTTGGCTTCAGTGGCCAATCTAGCACAAATGGCTGCACTTGTGTTCTCGTCTTCGTCGAACCACCCAATCTCGAAACTCAGAAGCTTTTCGAGCAACATTTCTCTAACCCTCTTTGTCAACCTCTCTCCCATGACAGCAAAACTGTAGTGCTGGAGTATACAAATAAAGAAGTTGAAAACAGCAATACTCAAGAAGACAAAGGACAAGGTTCTTGATCTGGACTTCATAACAGATCTTTTAGTTTGGAAGTAGTTGGCTATGAGTGCCCCTACACAATAGGCATTCACAGGTTGAACTGCACCAGTACCTAGCGCGCCCAAGCACCCGAGCAAGGCTCTTCCCCTCTCGGGAGCATTCATTTTCAACAGACGCCATTGCGAGGGAGGACCACTAGCTTGCTTCAAGTTGAACTCATCATCAGTACTTATTCTACTATGATCCGTGTTGATGGAGAACGAGTAAGGTGCGCTAATGGAAACTGCAGGGCTAAAAGGGTTCATCAATGGACTTGCCTGGATGCTTGATCTCACACTGACCGGGGTAGGAGCAACGCTCCTACGCCTATAATATGGGCTTGCATCAATACTTGTCCCGAAATATGGACTCACATCATTGTCAGGATCATCATTTCGTGCTGCTACGTCTTGCAGTTTTAGCATCTCAGAGTATTCTCCGCCTTGCCCGCCATTTAGGTGCATCAGATCATCATGTGTACCTGATTCAACTACTCTTCCAGCTGCAAGAACCACTATTAGATTTGCTCGTCGGATTGTGGACAGCCGGTGAGCAATTATGATTGTTGTCCTCCCAATTGATGCCTTGTCAATTGCCTCCTGAACTAGTTTCTCAGACTGTGAATCCAGTGCACTAGTGGCCTCATCAAGGAGCAAGATCTTCGGGTCCCTGATTAGAGCACGAGCAATGGCGATTCTCTGCTTCTGTCCACCGGACAGCTGGAAACCGAATTGGCCAACCTAGAAAAGATCCATAGAAGTCAACATTAAGAAGCATATATATGATTTGAAGTTTGAACAAGAAATTAGTTATAGCTTACTTGAGTTTCATATCGGTCCGGTAACTTGGAGATGAAGTCGTCTGCATTTGCTTTCTTGGCTGCATCAATCACATCATCCATTGTAGCATCTTCTTTACCAAACAATATGTTCTCTTTTATGGTTGTAGCAAAGAGCACAGGTTCCTGGTTAACCAGACCCATTTGGGATCTCAACCATTTGAGCTGAAGCTTTTTTATATTGTGCCCATCCAACAAAATGTCTCCTTGAATAGGGTCATAAAATCTTTGAAGCAATGCAATGGTTGTGGACTTGCCAGATCCACTGCTACCCACAACACCTGCAGTCTTACCCGCTGGAACCTTAAGAGTGAGTCCTCGCAAGATCGGATTGTCAGGTCGCGATGGATAATTGAAATGAATCTCCCCTCTCACATGTGACAGAGCCTTCCCTTTCCCGTCTTCTGTGTCTATTTCGGGAACTCGATCAATCATTTCCAGGATCCGAATAGCAGCAGCCCTTCCTTGTGTGAGGAAAGTTATATTTGGGAGTGCACCCAAAACACTCCTGAAGACATGAAACTCAACATCAAGATCAAGAATTTAGATTTTCTGATGGAAAAGAACTTACAATGCTCCAAATAGTACATTGAATCCAGAAGTGAAAATGCGGCCTCCTGGTTCGCCTTTCTCAGTGACCAAGTAAGTGCCTACCCAAGCCAGAAAAGCCCATCCTACATACATCATCCCCAAGCTCCCCATCATCAACCCTTTGGCAAGGCCTTGCTTCACTCCAATTTCCATTACTTTTTCAAGTGCTTGGCTGAACTTATCTAGAGTTTGTAGCTCCCCAACAGACGAGTAGACAGTTCTTACAGATGAAATGGCTTGTTCTGCAATCCCACCAGCAATCCCATAAGCTTCAATAGTCTTCATCGCCATGTCCATCATCATCTTCCCGAATATTAGTGCTGGAAGGATGACCAAGATGGTGAGGGGAAGGGCTGCCAA
Organism: Pelargonium fulgidum; assembly: GCA_036897545.1. Taxonomy (NCBI): domain Eukaryota; kingdom Viridiplantae; phylum Streptophyta; class Magnoliopsida; order Geraniales; family Geraniaceae; genus Pelargonium; species Pelargonium fulgidum. Next base: position 2,382 of record JAYMTE010000567.1, read on the forward strand.
GGCAAGTTTCCATGACAGCACAAAGGCAAGTATGAAGCAGGAGAAGAATGTTGACATGAAAGCAATGCAATTAGGTATCTGCAGAAGAGCCCAAGTTATATATAGATTATTACATTGGTCTCAAGTCTCAAATTAAGCTTGCTTTGGAGCTAAAAGTACAAATCTTCTCACATAAAGCAACTTGGATTGAAGTGGCATCTGAGGATATGGTTGAAACTACTTGGTAAGTTGTGGAAGAACCGGAAGCTTGGGTGTCGAAGAAACTAGCTTCTTGTCTAAGCACAGCTTTAAGGTATTCCATTCGTATACGAGATGTCTGTCTCTCAGCAGTTCTTGCCCAACAAAGTCCTTCTGCAGAAGCAATTGATAGTGATAATTGTTCCCCAAATGAACCTAATAACCAGTAAAATTCAAAGCAGAACATACCAACAAAAGCAGCAGCTCCAACTCCAATTGCAACCGAGAACAGCCTAAGTGCATACTGAAAAATGGAAACCAAGTGTCAAGTTAACTTACAACTTATCAAAACCCATTATCCAACAAACATAATCAAGACTATGCTTAAAATTTCATTAAGGATACATCTTTTCTTATACCGAGTTCTGTGCTTCAACGACAATAGTACATAAACTGAGGTGAAATTTATGCTTACCTTGTCTACAGTTTTGGTGAAATTAGTGTCAGCATTGACAGTTCCATAGTCGGTGATGACATCGCTAAGAACGTACATCATGAGAGGATTCTGCAGCCCATCTCCAATGCTGCCCAATGTCCCGAAAAACATCAAAAGCTTGTCTATGCCATCAGCATACCTAAACATGCTATCTTTGCTGCCCATGTTCAATTTCTATGATTCTATCCACCTATCCAGATGCTAGCTACTTCATCAAATTATAGACAAAGATCTTTGCTTCCTTCTTTCATGACAGCAGATTCGCAGGCCAGGCCAGTACTGTCAAGTGGAGTAAACTAATGCATTTTTTGGTTAAATCCAAAATGCCGGCGGTGTCAGCATACCTTATTAGGACTTGGTATGTTGGTATCCATAATTCCAGACATCAGCTGCTTCTCAATGGTTTATGTGTTTGCATTTTAGCCAAAAACCATTTCAAGAATCTTTCTTTGCTGACTTCTAGAGATCCCAACAAGAAGACAAGAATTATTTTGTAAGCTAGCAAGCTTGCTGTTGATATTCAGCCAATCGGATATAAGAAACTAGAATATGCTGAAAATGACATTAGATTTGATGATGATCTTGAATCTTGAATGTTTATTTCAGAATCAGTGTTCTCAATTTATTTCTGTTTAAAGTCCTCTTGCTAGGTGGCCAATGTCACGTTTGGTATGAAACCTTTTGGGATTTTTATGGTTCCTTTTCCTTCAATGCCTAATAAAAGAGTAAAAACAAAAAGAACGGTTTCGAATGGATTTTCAATGATGTGTCCAAACTTGTTGACGTCTTAGCTTAAACCAATTTAGCCTAAACACCTTACTCTCCATATTTACTGCAGTTTACATAATACAAAAATATAAGCTTAGGTTCTGAGCAAATTGAGAATTTCAACTAAAACTAGGGATGACATCTATGATGAGAAACGACACACAGACTACGAATTATGCTTAACCAAATTCATCTCACAGTTTAAACATCATTATTAATGCAAATAGCTTATTCTTTAGTAGACACATGCATGACTAGAGAAACAGACTACATCAATCACCAAATCTACAACAATGCATTTAGCTCGCATCTTTTGGATACAAATTTCCACATTACACCTTTTGGTTACTACTCAAAATTTATGAATATGTACTTTACATACAAAAAGAATGGGTATTATATACTAAATGTTGGGACTTGTATGGCAGGAATTGCATGAAGTTGTCCATTAACTTTGAGTTCGTAACTGTGTCAATAAATTCTGCATACTTTCAAGTTTCTGGCTGAGTTGTCTAATATCAGCAAGATGCTGTGTGCACGATTCTGAACTACTCACGTCGCTAATAAGAGAAGCACATTTGGCCCGTGATTCACTAATCTCCTCCTCAAGTAAAATAACCAAGTGTGTATGCAAGCTTCCATTGGGCTTATTTGATGGAGGGCGCGGAGTACTAGCAGCACTAGTACCCCTGCTGAGCATGTCAGAAGAGAAAATCTTACCGAAGCCCTCAATTCCTGCATGTCATCAACCAACAAATTCAGAATCAAACCAAGGAAGTCGGTAAACAGCAAAGATCATCTGCCTAATAAATATACCTATCATGAATATACGCTTCTAGGTTTTGATTCGTTCATTCCATGTTTTTCTAATTATTGACATTTCCATCAAAAAAATGTATTCTAGATTATCTTATCAATCCATAACATGTTACAGAGGCTGTTCCATACTTCTTTCAACATTTGCTTCAAGCCTAGCCCATAAATCTTAATATGCTTATATTTCATATCTTTTACGAGCTTATTTAACCAAAAAAACATCTTCAAAAGATAAAACGTGACACCCACATAACTTAAGCTCTTAAAATGCAAACTCTAACGCATCTGCCTCAAATTAATGCATAGCTAGTTAACTAAACACAGGATCTTTCATCCATCTAAACCAACATTTAGCATTTCAATCATATGACTTAGTAGGAACAGGAGTCCCAACTTTGACTATAATAGATTTATAACTTATACTCCTTCCGTCCCAAAATAATTGTCCACTTTCCATTTTTTTGTAATGATTAAAGATGAGCTAGTAAGAGTTAAGTTTTCCCCTTCTATAACCTCGTGCTCTTGTTGCAACAAACTCAAGGTATCCTAACTTATGTTAAAGATACTCTTGGTAATTCATACATATCTAACTAATCAAAATAGAAAGTGAACGATTATTTTGGGACGGAGGAAGTAACTTGTTAACTTTCCTTTATCTTTGGACATACCCAGGTTGCTTAGCTGATCCATGGCACCCTGACCAATGGACTTCTCCAGCTTCAGGAGCCGCAGGACTCCAGCTGTTATCCGACACATCGACTCAACTTCAGACTTGCACAAAAATGTGAGGTTTTCAAGCTCATCCTTCCTAACAACAGCCTCAATCTGAACAGAATAAACATTTCCTCAGAAAAAAGAATCTTCCAAGATAAAAGGGATAGATAGATTAGAAGTACCATCTCATTACCGGTTGTTTAACACAAAATTTTAAGTTCTCTACCATCCAATTGCCTAATTCATCACTGACGCAATCATCACATATCACCATGCGAGCTTCAACATCTATCCCTCCAGACTTCTCAAAGGTTTCTTTCACCGTGTGTACAGGTAAATCAGTTTGAAGGATGGCATCCTGGGAATAGGGCTTCAAGGTCTGCAAACCTTCCACACCAACCTGCAGCAAGTCAAATAATTTATGAGATCTTCAAAAAATGATATAAATCACAAGAAAGTTGGAGACATAATTCACGTGGAGTAAATAAAGAAGAAAAATGAAGCATATTTTTAGGTTTAATTCATAATGAAACAACTGAAGTGTTGATGGATCATCAAGGTATGTAGCATATGGGATTGCCATTAAAAAAACTGTATCATATGGGCAGCTCAAATACAGAGCTTACAAACACCGCAGATCACTAAATTAACTAGTTTCAACCCTTAACCTGCCAATCAAGTCTAGCAAGAAGTTGATTTGCATACAACAAATTGCATTCCAATAGCGAAGTACTATTCTATTCATTGACATATAGTTGAGATGAGTACAAAATAAAATTTCTTAATGTTTCTCATAACAAGCCACCTGACATATTGAACGGTTATATCCACGTTGTACCCTTAGATATACCATATGCAAATTATACTTCTACGAGGATTCAACAAACGGGCATACTGATAATGAATTAAACTCATGTAGATAACAATTTCCATGAAACAAAGTTGATGAAGCAAGGATTTATGTTCTAGCAAAATACTTTTGCCAGATTTTAAACTATATAATTGTAAAGGGTGGAGAAGAAAAGCACGCAGAGGAAATAATCATCACCGTGACCAACTCCACAGGATATTTCAACGCCCCCTGTGATTTTTCTTTGCCATTTTTCCCATGGGCCGGACTACTTTTTGCATTAACTTGCAAACTCTGGAAAGTTGTATGCCAACACCTCTCCTCTCTGCCCGCATCTTCATGACCATATAAACATGATCTGTCTGACATCTCCTTTGCACCCTCAAGAGCAAATAACCAATCTTTCAATTCTATAGATAAATCAACATCATCTGGTATTCCAAAATGCAAAGAAGCATCATCCATTTTATGTTCCATAGTTAAATCTGGAGAAATAGGAAATTCAAAATAACTTGAGTTACAATAAAAATAGTAGTAGAAATGAATAAATATTCTACATATAAAGATGACACATAAAACAAAGTTTCACATGAATAATTCTCCCTTACCCTCTTCTGGATCATCAGCAGTTAGAGGAGATGCCTTGAAAAGTTCAGATAGAGGCAACGCAGAGATGTGTTCCAGCCCTCTCAAGAGCCCCTGCCCGGGACCACCGTCAGGCCCAAATATCCCAAACCGGTGCAGAAGTCCTTCAGTATAGTTCATTCCTCCCCCAAGTCGAACACCAGAAATACAAGCTGACACAATTAGACTGTGACACAATGAATCTTGTACATTGAACGGAATCATTTGATCCACTTTAATGTCAAGAAATGGAATGGCTAAACCATGGCTATTTGATCGATGCTTCCTTTTGTTATGCACCCAAAAGACAGCCCTCAGTTGAGGACATCCCCTCGTAGACACCAAAATACCATTTTCATTAGACATTGTAACCGTGTCATTCTCATGAGCCAGATTTTCCTCAGCATCTACGCAGCTAACCTCAACACTCTCCCAGCATAAAGTGTATGAAGCAGCAACTGCACCTCCAAGGGTTCTGTAAGTAACTTTAATGAATAAATGTTCCCCAATAAACTGAACCAGAGGCATTCCTTGAATATTCATGGAGGAAGATTCCAAAAATCTAAGTTGAAGATCCTCAACAGCTAAACTTACTGAAGTATCACAAGGTACCTTATCTATCAGCTTTCCACTGAAAGATTCAATCCTTCTTTTCTTTTGTTTGCTACTTTTTCTGATAAGGGCTACCTTTTTGCTTACTTCACCAAAATACCCATACAGATCTAGGACAAAAAATAACTGCTCGACTGAAGTATTAGACAAATACTGTTGGCAAGCAATCCCCACCCTGACAATACCACGTGGAGGAGGAACATCTGTCAATGGTTTCCCATCTGTTGTCGCCATAGCCACCTCAATGCAAACATCTTTCAGTTCAACACATTTCCACAAGCCAGAAGTCAAACCAGTAGAACTATGAGGCTCAGTTGAGCGATTACATGTTTCCAGAGACACACTAAGGTGTGATGATCCAGTTGTCCATTTTTTCTGGCTAGCATCAACAGGTTGACACTCCCAGAAAGAGAAACAGGCTGGATCTTTATCCAAGTTCAACAGCTTAAGCCTTAATGAAGGTGTCTCAGAGAAGAACAAGTTTTCAATATGAAGCCTTGCTCCACTGAAGGACCTCTCAGCAGTGATCTTATTATTGGTCGCAGGATTATCTGATGCACAGGTGCCCAAAGGGACAGTAATATCTAATTCCTTGAGAGTGAATACAAGGGAATTGATTGAATTATCTGGTAAAACAACACCCGGATTCACCGTGATTCCATCAGCTATGAAGGAAGCTATCCTCAAACAAGTTTCTTCCTGAAGATGAATCTGAGCAAGGAATAGGAAATGATACTGAGAAAGGAAACAACTGAAAGGATAGATGAGAGGGTATAACTTAGTTTATATTGGACACTTACCATAAGAGGCTGGCAATCAATTACTGTCTGTGAAGCAAGTGATGGAGGCGCTGGGGAGGGCTTGACCTGAAGAGAATAGAAGCATATTACAGGGACACCCTCATTCAAAGTCAACTGCTTGTTTCCTAGAGGATATATTCGAGGACAAAAGTCCTTTACTGTTAAAACAAAGAAATGAAAGAATGAGACTGATGATTACATATCCAAACTTGTCGCAAGCAAAAACTGTGTTTATCCAAATATAAGTAATACCAAAGTCAGGTATTTGAAGAACATCTTCTGTAGCATCTAGCATTGATGGTTGCACTAAGGTGGAAGGAGGGTGTGAAAAGGTGTCCCTGCATTGAAATCATTAACATATAAATTCAATCGAACTATCAAATTCATTCCCTCTGTCCAAAAATGAGTGCCCTCTTCCATTTTTGTCGAAATTAAAGCTAAGTTATTAGAGTTGGGCTTTCCCTTCTATACCCTTTGTGCTCTTGTTTTTACAAACTCAAGGGCTTCTAGCTAGCTTATTTTAGGGATACACATTGTTTTTAATAATCTTGAACAGGAAAAATTAAAATAATATCATTTATGCTGGAAAGTGGAGAAATAATCTCACATTGATGGGTGATAAGGTTGGAGTCATGCGAACCTTATGGTTCGATTCAGGTGATTTGAACCACCTGAATCATGATTTTTTTTACGGTTCTAGCAGTTAAAGTTTATGAAGTTTTTTTATGAATCTTGGGACTCAAATGTAATATGTAGTGACCCATGATGACTTCATCAGTTGCAGCTCAATATTTCCATATTTTTATGAGTTGCATTTCTATTAGACTCTTGAACTCTAGATATCTTAAAATTAGGTCTTAAACTTTAAGAATATCAAAACTAGCAGTGCAACCTCTCTCTATTGCCATTGTCTTCTAAACTTTTTGCATAAATATTTTACAAATGTATTATCTAAACTATATTCATAATGATGCAAAACTATTACAAATATCTTTCTAATTATATCTAACTTTTTTTTAAATAAAAATATAAAGCACACGATGCACGGTTAGAGACAGCTCATGTTTTATGAGATGTACCTGGATTTGATAATTGAAGATGGATTGTAAGATAATTGAGCAACACATAAGAGGGAGAGCTAAACTTACTAATTAAGGTTGATTCCTATGAAACACAGACACTCTCTCTTTAGCCAGTTAATTGGCGTCTGACAAGCAAATCAGACATGATTTGCTCCCGACACGCTAGCAACATGAATCTGACACGTGAATCCAATATTACTAAATTGAAAAAATAGCTGAGACACGATAGCGAAACATGATTTTAAACAATAAAAATTTCTTTTAAAAATCAGAACGCCGGGAGCACACTTCCTACATGTTGATTGCTTGCCATAGATTTGTTTACTTGTATGATGTTAATATTAAGTTGACAAATTATTATGTTTACTATAATTAGAAAATACTAATACTAATACTAATTGTTATATACAAAATATATTTCTAATTAAAAAAATTATTGAGTCCAAATGTATCATGTCACGTGTCTTTTGAAAATTGTGAATCCCGTGTCCGAATCACGATTTGTGTTGTGTATTTGTATTGGTACTTCATAGGTTAGCTCTTTAGTGTGAGAGACCAAACACATGTATATATCCCGCCAAGCCCCAAAGTAGTAGAAAATTTATAATTCTGACAATTGAAGGTACAACTCAGTAAACTCACAAATGCTTTGGATATGTTATCCTCTTTATCACCGCCATAACTTATCAAATTAATTGGTTTCACCAACGGAAAAAAAAAAAATAAGTTAAGTACTAGTCAAGAACAAAATGCTATAACTTCAAACAGAAGATGCAAAGCCTTAGGCAGATGAACCTGCTTAAAGCAAGACAAGAACTCCAAGAGAACATTCATAAATGATACAACATAGTCATTAGCAAGAGAACATTCATAAATAATACAACATAGTCATTAGCACATCTATAGGGAAGTTGAAAGACATTACCTTAAAAACAGTCCGCTAATCATTACCCTTGTTAAGTTTTTGTAATCTCTTATATCAGGAACACTGGCCTGCAAAATATCCAAGCATAAGGTCTTGAGCTGCTAAAGTAGATGGCACAACAAATACTTCACTGAAATGTGTTGAAGTGGACAACCTGAAATGTGTGAAATTTTAAAAAGGGTCTGAGAACTATTTTTCATTTTGTTGGGCAAAAATCTAACTTTGGAGTGCAAGAACACACAATATACTCCCTCCGTCTCAAAATAAGTTTCCAGCTTTCTGTTTGAGAAAAATTAATGAGAAGTTAGTTAATGTTTTATATTTGCTCATTTATCCCCAGGCACGTGTTGCATCAAACTTAAGGGATACTAACAAACTTATTATAATGACAATATTGGTAATTCATGCATAGCTAACTTACTAAATCGGAAACAAGACACTTATTTTGGGACAAAGGTGCAAGTGAAACAAGGCACTTATTTTGGGACAGAAGAAGTATTATTGAATATGTTCTAGAACTACTTAAAGAAACCACACGGATAACTTATCCATGTGGGAAAAAAACACTTTATCCCATACCACACTTGTTAAAGGGGATGCCATGCCTACTAGAGACTCAAGGCTGGCACTTCATATATGTTCAGGTCAGCAACATTCATCAGGTATGCACCTTAGGGCACTTAGGGTAAAGGTCCTGGCGCGAAAAGACATGATTCATGCGCATCAAGTTTTTTGAGTGTAATATTATAGAACAATCAAATAAAAAATTATTTTACCAAGCAAAATATAAATGAAAATATTTTTACAATTAATAATTGAGCTACCTAATCTAGGATAATGTCCAATCTTGATTTGCTCAACTTCTCAGGTAAGTATCAACTGGTCATTAAAAATATCTAAACTTCTTAGGCTGGAAATATCAGTAAAATTCAACTGCCAATGCTCTTGAGAGGGGAAGTAAGGGGTTAGTACCAGAAGAAGGCTGTGTAACACTTTTGGACCCAAAAAACAAAATTCTTAAGCAAAATAAGTAGCACATTAAAAGAGAATCTAAGAGTTGCTCACAGTAGTTATGTTTGCTTAAGAAATTATTATACTTTACCAACAAAGTATTGACCCAAAACTATCAGCTGATGTCATCAAGACATTGAAGAATATTTTTAAGTCTTATGGAATAATACCCGAGAAAAGAAAAGTGACTGCATCAGAAGTTCGAGCTGGAATTCTGCATGTAAATTGGAAGTGTTGGAAGAATGTTTAAATGAAAAGAAGAAGAAAATAAAAGCTAACTGGAAATTTTTTGGAGAATATGCTACAGAGATACAAATTAAAGGTGATATAGAAGAAAATTAATAAAGTAAGCACATTGTCTAAAAGAAAAGTGGAGTAGCCTCGATGAATAGATTTATAGGGAGGGAAACAAACCAGCATCTTTAATGCAGAGAAATATGTGATCAACAATAATAGAGACTAGAGAACACCCTGCTGCTTCAGCAGATCTCTGCCAATAGATTAAAATAGTCATTGGCTTGATCACATGTTAGCTCAGCAATTTTAAATTAGCTCAAAATAGTAACAGAAGTGAATGAAAACCTGTTGAGTTTTTGGGTCTACATCTCCTCTATTTAGACAGACATATAACCCCGTCAAAAAGCGGAGAAGAGCACGTAATCCTGCTCATGAAATAGATAATGCCTTAACTCCATGCTATATTTACTTTCAGCATCTAAACAAGTGATAAGATTGTGTTTCGCTTATTACCTGGTTCACTTAAAGCAGGACAAACAGCCTCTGTAATATGTAATTGAACCTCCAGCCCAAGTGGACTGTTTAGCTCTGTTCTCTGGATAGTGATCTGATCAAGATTATAAAGTTAGAATATACTAAATAAATTGAACCCATGTAAACAATGTTGTGCAGCATGGACCCCCTGTCTATAATGAGGCACATTCCTCAAGACCAAACTTGAAATGTCAATTTTTTATTACATTAGCCTGTCCCGAAATTCCTTCCAAAAAGCGCTCCCCACCAAAGAAAACACGCTTTGCACCATCATCGTCCCTCTGATTTGTTCCCTCATCTGAGCCAGCTATATTATCAGTGAACATATCAGGATGAGGTAGGAGATCAATACATAGAGATCCCCATTCAAGTTTCTGGTGAGAAGATAACTAACACTGTTAGTTAAGAAAAAGAACTTCAAAATGCACAGATGAATTCATGAGTGTCTGTGTATATTTCCATAATGAAAGCTGGTAAATTACTTTGAATACATATATGAACTTTTTGTCACTGGAGAAGTCCCGAGCCTCTTTAAGATTGACTGCCTGTTATAAGAAGATTGTTAAAATAAGCAGTTGCACTAAATAAAATGTTAATGAATTACTTTTTAGCAACTTATGTAAATTACCTGCCAATTTTCGTTTGTGCTATACAGAGAAAGATTACACATTGTGATAGATGCCATGGGTGGCGCCCTGGGGTTGAAAAGATTACACTGCTTAGCAACCTCATCATTTTAGATTTCAAATGTCCCATAAGTTTTAATTTTTTAAGGACATCCATTATTGGACTATTTCACAATATTAACTAGCAATGACATATAACTTAAGGTACAAGCATCAAAAAGTTTTAATGGATAGTTAAATTGAAGAACACCCCAAGCAAAGTATATGGACCTAGAAGAATGTGATTAGCACTTCATGACTGACATTATTTTCTTTCCTCTCTTTTTCTGAATGTGTGCAGATAGGTGCGCATCCATGTTAGTCTGCTAAGTAGCACCATAAGGTAAGCACTTAATAGCCTAAGGGTAGCAAAAGTAAAATTGAAGTCGGATTTCCACTTGAAGTACTCAAACAAATTTGCAAGTTCCTACTTTTTCAGTTGAAGTCTATTATAGATTGTCACGTGTGCTACAGAAGCAGAATTTGGATCATGTTCCATTGTCATTTAACTAGATTAGATCCTAGGTTTGAAAACTTTATATCTCAATTATCCATTTCATGAGTAATCCAACTGTGATATTTGAAAGGTAACTTTTAAGTTTCACAAAAATTTGCAAACCATGTTTGCTCAGAGCAAAGATACTTGCTGAGTCCCATCCTTAAGTCTTTCAAGAATAATGCAGAAGTTTTGAAATTCACCCAGCCTCCAAGCAAAGAGCACAGTGCAGAAATAAGCAAATCCTACTCATTAAAGTTGAATAAAAGAAAAAAAATAAAAATAAAAATATGGCAAAAAAATTAGGAATTGGACATTTCAGGGGTCGAACAAGACAAATAATTAGGACAGTAATAGACCACAACCTCATACCCTCCTTGATCAATTTTAAACTATTTAATTACAGTATCGTCTGGATCGTTACTTTGTTGAGGTGATGCTGACATGCAGTTAAAAATAGTATAATAACTGTTCAATTACACGTGTGGCACTAATGAGGAATTTTTTATGAATGTCAATTTAAAATTGTATATACTATAAAGTGACAAATGTCACAGTTTAATTTCATCTAAAAATTATAATTAAATTAGTTTTCAATTTTGCCACTAAATTTTACTAATCTTTCTTTTTTACCATCTTCGTCTGTTCCTCATCTTTCTTTTCTTTTTCTTGCGATCTTCTACCTATTATCTTACCATCAAATCAACCCTACACACACATCTGTCCCAATATACACAAATCAACCACAAGCCACCATCTCCTCCGTTGCCGAGTAGCTCTTGTTTGTCACATTTCCCGCTCTATCAAGTGTGAATAGAGAAAGTTAATTGATCTTCAGTATGTTAAAGGCATGCTCTTCTTCCACTTTAGAAATGTATGTTTTTTTTTTAAAGAAACTTTAGAAATGTATGTTAAATGCAGTGGAATGGATTTGTTTGGTTGATTACAGATAATTTTTATTATTAATATTTTTTTGGTTGATTTATGGGTTGATTTGTGCAAATCCATGACTAATGTTTTAGTTAATTTTGGTTGATTTATGGGATGATTTGTGTGTAGTTGAGTTTATTTGATAGTAAGATGACGGAAGAAAATTGCAAGAACAAGAAAGGTATGATGATGAAGACGGGTGAAGGAGAAATATGGTAAAAGAATAAGGAACTGTAAAATTTTGTGGCAAAATTGCAAAGTAATATAACTTTAATTTTTTAGACCAATTAAATTGTGACAAATGCCATTATGCCACTTATATATTTAGTTTTAAAGTTGCATTTATAAAAAATTTCATATTAGTGTCACACATGACAATTAAACAATTATTTAGTTATTCACTTCAGCGCCATGTCAGAAAAGATAACAGTCTGTTTACAAACTAAAGGCAAAGACTAAACTAATAAACTTAAAGTTTATGGTTTGTTTTGGATTTTTAAAAGCTTAAGGACTAAATCGGTAACTTTTTGAAAGTTTGGGGAATTGCCTAACCATTATTTTTAACTAAAATATGCAAACAAATAAATAGTTTTGACACATTTGAAAACAAGAAATAGTTCGGACAAACACTTGAAAAATTTATCTGGGATTGCAGATTTTGTAATATTAAGGAAGTGAATCAGAATCTGAAAACAATAGTATATGCATGTTTCTGCATGACTCATAATTCATAAATACTTTATGCCATGCATACAAACAGGTAACTAGACAACCGGATACTAAGAAAAAATATGTTAAGCCAAAAATAACTTACCAAGATGCTTCTCCTTGGCGTTGAGCACCGCCACGGGTTTCCAGCAATAGGTTGACGGTATGGATGTGAATAGTCATTCCATCTGCAATCTGTTAATTATAAAAGGTCATGTAATTTTTATAAATTAAAAAAAAATAAAAAAGAAGGTTAACAATCATATGCAGATGATGGGTCCTCACAGAACACAAGGGATAGTTGTGTCAACTGTCAACAGAGTAGCTTGCATAAAAGTCTCACTCAAACCCTGATATGCATGAGCTCTCAACTTACATTTTGTGATAACAACAGTATTATTGAGGATACATCTGCCCGTGCAAGTTTGCTAATAAAAGAAGTGGAAGGAAATGCAAAAGACACATGAAAGAATTAGAAGAATATTTTTAAAAACTGTGATTTTAACTGCGGCCACATTTTGGATTAAGCCGAAATGGCAGAAAATTGGCATTTGAAGTTAAACAGCAAAGAAATCTATCAATGCATGTATCAGCATGCATAACTGAAGTTCATAAAATATTTTCTATGTTTCACAGGCGCAAATACGACATGGACACAGCACCAACACATGTAATTTGGATAAGAACACGGCACATTGAAGACACATTATATAAATAATAATGATATATAAAAGTCACACTTATGCATATAATTAATATATAAAAACTCATCCATCATAAATATTATATATAAAATATAGCATTATTAAAATAAATAAAAGTTAAAACAAAAACAGAGGAATGTAGAGTGATATCAGATCAAAAGAAAACAAGATTGTGATGAAGGGCAAGGATTCTTCTTGAGAGAGTTAAGGTAAGTTAGATTAGATGTTATCTTATTAAAATTGCACTTACAATAAAACAAGGTAGTGTGAAAGAGTTATAAGAGGCATGGGTTTTGCAAATGTACAGAATTGGAGAAGAAGTTGAGGCAAGGGTTTTTCTTGAAAGAATTAAATCAGTTTGTCTTGAAGATATATTAGTTGTTCTCCAATTAAAATAAAATAATAAAAAAGGGACGCTTAAAATCAGTGTCAGACACATACATGTCGAGAGAAAAATAAACTTGTCTGTAAATCATAGAATATTCTTATATGGGTTCATGTTTAGCATGTTTCCTATCTGCATCACGCCATCACCAAATCAATGAATAGGTACAATCTCCAATGAAGAATAAAGAATATTTTGATTACATGGCATGAATATGCCTTTGCAACCAGTAAGGAGGATCCACGGTGAGGAAGAAAATTGACCCAAACAAATAAACCTATCAAATTTAAATTTCCCAAGTCTTTAGTTTCACAAAAGACAGAGCTATTTAGTTCTGAATACAACTCACTCAAGATTGAGACAAACCTTATCAGCAAATCCATAACCACTGCCTTTCGGAGAGCTTGCTAACGGCTGGGGACTGCGTCCAGAAAAAATACCAAGTTAAGCTAGTTAGTAAACATTATAGATAGTACAGTCCCCTCATGTAATTAAGACACCACTCCAGACACTAGTATGGCCAAAAAAGTATTTTTCAGCACACCTACATTCCATGCCACACTCATCCAAGTTGTTCTGGTTACCACTTGAACTTTCCCCTTTCCGTTCAACAGTTACACACAAAACAGCCTATAAAACCTATACTACTGATCTCAATATATAACATAAAGTAAAAGTCGAGCACAGGATCACCTGCATGGATTTTGACAAGCATCCAACTCTTCTTTCTCCTCGAAAACCAAATCAAGCTTATCAATTTGCACCACAATTGGCTCGATTTGCACATTATTTAGGGATGGGAGCTATACCAAAAAGAAAAGAAAATTAGCTTTAACTCAGAAACAATGACTAGTTTGATACAATTATAGAGCAAAAATGAAGATCATATACTGAGGTTAGGTTCTCAAAATTGAACGAAAAAATACTGTTCTCATCTGCATTTGCGAATTTCCTAGAACTGAAAACACAAACCATGATTTCCAACTTCCCAACTCTGGCCGAGGTGACGTTCAACGCCGGTGGCAAACCGAAGCTGGCATGCAAAGCATCTCCGTTGATATCTGCGACGAACACAATTACCAATTACCGATCAAAATTCCAGAAAGCTAACCTAATCAACGAGCAAAACGGAGAGAGAGAAATGAACCGAGATTGTAGAGCTGGCCAGTTCGTCCCTGCAGCTTGAACTGGTCCCTGGAGAAGGATTTGAGCCA
>JAYMTE010000568.1:0-17120 GCA_036897545.1 Pelargonium fulgidum
CTTAGCCAATTAAGGCTAATTGCCTCAAAAACCCATGTTTTTACATGTCTCTTATCTATTTTTCTCAACAAAAAGAAAATCATCATTTTATTCCACAACAGAAACGGCGCCGTTCCAATTTATTTCTTTCAAGTTTCATTAAAAAAACACAAAGCAAGTTGGGAAGAGATGAGAAAGAGAAGAGGGAAAAGACATTGTGAAGGACTCGGTGGCTGCAGGTGAAAGGCTCACAGTCACAGTCACAGCCGCTCGCTTTGGTCTCCTCTTCCTCCAAGCTGTGGTCGCACTATTTGCATTGCCTTCTTCCCAATCTTCTCCGTCACATTCCAATTACCCTAAACCCTACATTTTTCTACTTTTTGGCGGGAATCTTTCTTCACTGTTTCAGCTCTCATGCAATCGACTCTCTGTTCTCCCTCCCGCATTCACCAATTCCAGTTTCCATGCAAAACTAAAGAAACCCACTTCCTCTCCACAACACTCATCCCCAAGAAACTCAATTTTCCTCTCAAAACCCTCTCTTTGAGGACCTCGTCGATTGACCATGAACCGGTTGAAGAGAGTGTGGGTAAAGGGCATGGACCGGCGCGGCTTCCGGTGGTGGTCCGGAGGGACGGTGGGGTTTCGAGGTACTTCTGGGATGGGAGCTCTCTGCAGTTGATTGGTGTTGATGGCGGCGCTTCGGTTTTGACTTTGGATTTTGATGGTGGGTTTGGGAAATTGCTTAGGATTTTTAGTTTGGCTGTTAGGAATTTCTTTATTCCCAAACAAGTTCATGAACATTACATGGATTATGTTAAGTGGAAGTTTTTGCATAGGGTTTTTAGTTCAGCTCTCCAGGTTCTTGCCACTCAGGTATTGCTTTTCAAGCACTAGTTTGCTTCTTTTTTTATGTATTGCATGCTCAAGTGCTGTTTTTTTTTCCTGCTTGTGTTTGTTCCAGTAATGATCATACGCTTTTCTGGAGCTCTTTTATATCAAATTGGTACTGATGTTTCTGTGCCAATGATGATAAATAAAATCTATATGTGAATTTGTTGGTGTGGGCTCAAAATTTTCTATAGCAGTTCTGATTATGGAAAAATAACCATTTTATGATTGAAAATTCCATAGTCCGTACGTGTTGCAGCATTCAGAAGGCCATTTCACATATTTCTTATTTGAGAATTTCAAAGTTTTTGCCTAAGTTAAAGATAGGCATAGTCAAATTGTTAGAGATACCCCATCAGCTTCCCTGTTGTTAATAAAGCAATTACTGAGACTTGGAAATGCTTTGATGTTAGGCGATGTTCCGGGCTATAGGAATTGGGTACTCTCGTTCACTTGCATCAGCTGCTGCCCTTAATTGGGTCCTGAAGGATGGACTTGGGAGGCTATGTAGGTGCATCTACACTGCAAGTCTTGCTTCTGCTTTTGATACCAATTTGAAGGTGCAACCTCTATCTCCAGTAAAATTTAGTTTATTTGCTGTCTTCTTTAACTACTAGCAAGTTTTTTTTTTTTTTTTTTTTAGTTTACATACATCCAAAAATATATATCTTCATTTGTAGTTGTTGTGAAGCTTACCAAGTCATTAACTTTTTGCTATCTCATCTGAAGAGAGTTAGGTTCTCAACATCTGTGGTGTTCAGTTTGAGCATAGGAGTTGAGTTGCTCACTCCTACATTTCCTCAATACTTCTTGCTTCTTGCCTCTATAGCCAACATCGCCAAACAAATAAGCTTAGCATGCTACTTAGCAACTGGTGTAAGGATTCTGGCCTCAACAATCTATTAAGCTCTTTTTTTCCTGTCAAGTAAGCTCTCATATCATTAGAGTACTCTATAAGCACCAGGAAATAATGATATATTGCTATAACACTAGTACATTTATTATTTTTTTTCCCTATAGTAAAAATTTCCTTCGTTTCCTTTTGTTGTTAACGCAATGGCAATTTCTATTTTATTATGCGGTATTTCTTTTATCTTTTGATAATTTTCTTATACTGTCTAGTGTCCATAGTCTCCTGCAACATGCTAGGTGATAGAACTGGTCAGAAGAATACTCCAAAATGGCAAAATGTACCCTAATATGGTGCTGTTGCAAGAAAAGTAAATTAAGTGTAATGAGTTGGGGCATACCACTAGTTGATTATACGCTGAATGAAAGATATACAAATGAAAGCAGGCCAAAGCTAACTTCCATCTAATTTAAAGCACTACATAATTTAAACAGTTGAACTTAGATCAATATCTGAAGGTAACTCAATTCAGCTGTTTGGAAACATCTTTTGGGGCTTCAGTCATCTTGTTAGGTTGAGCACATGTGGTTATTTCTTAGCTCAGCAGTAAGGGGCTTTACCCCATAAAAACCTATTGATTTTAACTTCTGGTAGGATAGTAGTCATTGGTGGTGTGTTAGTTATCAGCAAACATGATTTAAGAAGCTTTTCTTTTGCAGATGCAAAACTGTATGCATACCATAACTTATAGCATTGCGAGGATATACTTTTGAACATTAAAGTTTCATGCGGGGACAATTAATGAAGTCTTAGGTCATGATCATTTGTTGAACCAGATATTCTTTTGTTTAGGTTATACTCTGTAAATTATTATTTTTACTTATTCAAACGACCTCCTCGCTTTACTGGTTAGGTACCATTTCTTTTAACACTAATTTTCAATGTGCATGAGCAGTCTGCTGTTCATCGAAGTTTTGCAATTGCAGATAACCTTGGTGAAGTTTCTGCGAAGGCACAGGTTACTTATAATTTTTCTTGCCAAATCACTCTGCTGTGTTTGATTGTTTATATATGTTTGGACTATAGACTGATCTTTGGCATGGGGTTTCAGATTCAAGCAGTGTGTTTCGATAACCTTGGCCTTATGCTTGCTGCATTTCTGAATATATTGTTCAAGAACAACCAAAGGTTTATTTTTCTTTCATTTGTAAAACCTCATTTAGTTTCGAACTATTCAAGCTTTGAGTCAAATTTTGTCCCTTCTTCCCATTTGGTACTGGTTAGTTGAGTGTGATGAAGCTCATTATTGTGATTTAGTTTCATTTTATCCGACCTTAATACTTAATAGTTGGAAAGAGAAATAATTTAATGGCCCGTTTGGAATCTTGGATATGATTTGAAATTTTGGATTTGATCCAAATTCAATTGAATTCAAAACATGGCTAGGACGATAGGACATGAGATTTCAAATGATAACTCTTGCATTGTTATTTGAAATTCTATGGGTTTTCAGTCATTATATTTGTATTTGTAAATTGAAATACAAAATTTCAGATTGCAAGAATCCAAACACCACCTAAAGAATTTCAGATTTCCCTTTTTATCTATTTCTTTTAGAGAGATTGTTAAGACAAATACAACCTTGCCTGATTTTCTTACTGATTTGACCACAGAAACTAATTCATATATGGTTCCTGACTTGTTTTTTATGTGCAAGATTGCAAGCAGGCTTACCTTTTGTTGTGTACCCTATTTTCTCTGCAATTGACCTTTATGGGATATATCAAGGGCTTAAACATGTCCACTTGCAAACATTAACAAAAGTAAGTTATTGTCCATCTCTTACCAATTTTGATGTTCATGTTGGATTTCTGGAATAAGATCAATGATCCATCCTCTTTCTTTGTGCAATGCGCCACTCTTGGTCAAGTGGAATCTCATAAGCAAACTTTCCTCGAATATTATTTTACGTTGTATTGATATCTTATAGCTGCTATCTTTGCAAACATCTCAGTGTTATTTTACTTTCCCCCTGTTTCTCTTTTTGCGTGCCCCATTTTCATTTCATTTTTCATACCTTTTTCTCTGGGATTGGAGGTTCTCCGGTTTCAAGAAAAACAGAATAAAAGATTACAGGGAGAGAGACTATAGTCCTTCTACTACACCGTAGCAGTCAGATCAACATTATTATCAACATGTCCACACCATCAGTTTTGTTGTTTGTTTATTATACAAGGAAAAGATCTTGGGTATCTTATATTCTAGTTTTGTTTTTTAATTGTTCCAGGATAGGCTTCAAATTATACTGAACATGTGGATTGAATTCAGAGATGTGCCTTCACCTGCAACAGTTAGCAAAGAGGAGGGCATTGAATTGTTTTGGAGTAAAGGTGAAGTCTAAACCTTATTTCTCTTTCAGCTGCACTAATGCTTTAATTTGAGAGTTTGAGCCCACGTGTAATAAATGTGTATCAAAATGTTGGAGCTTGGTTCAGGTGAAGAATTATGGCCCATCAGAATAGGATGTTTAGATCCCAAGTCTCAACTACCCAAGATGTCAATGTTGGCAATGCAATCTTTAAGTAGCGACGATTATCACTTTATATGCATGGAGATTTGTGAACGATTACCAAGAACTATACGAGTAAGTGTCTCAATGTTCATTTTGTAAGATTGTCTTATATTTCTTGACCACTTCCACCTATATTGCTCTACTAAATTTTCCTACACTTGTTTCCTTTCTTTTTTTCGGTGAAATTTTAGCAAGGCATCCTCCTCTCTCTTCGAGAAGGGGCTTCCACAGAAGATATAATTATGGGTTTGTTACAGGTAAAAGGAACATATCTTAATCTCTCTTACACCATTGTCCTCTAGTTTTCAACATTTTTCTTAATGAAATGACTATATCTATTTACCTGTAGGCATGCTATGTTCGTAAAGCACTCCTTTCGATCAGAGGCTTGTGGGATAGCATTACGGAGGCTGGCGATGCCTCAGATATAACTCTCAAGGAGTGGTTCAAATTGATCGGTGATAGCAAGCGACGAGCACAAGGGGATATGTGCTTGCTGAATGAATATTTGTTATCTAGGGGTTGGGCTGTTAAGAATATTCTGTTGAGTACTAAGGAGCAAGATCGATACAGTTTTGTTGACAATTGAATACAATAAATTTTTACAAATTTTCAATTATATGAGATGATTTGGAAAGATCGGTTTGTGCCCAGTTCTCACATCTAAATCTTTCTGATATTCAATGAAAGAAGACAGTTGGATTAACTCTTGTTGAGAAACCATTACAAGATTAACACATTACAGATGTGAGATGAATAATCTGAATGAAATAGGTCTGACGAAATCTAACGAGAGAATGATCTAAAATTTGTTTCTTTAGGATGAAGGGAAACGAACCATTGGGTTAGAAACTAATAAGAATAGTACATTTCTTATGTTTGTAAGTTTGTTGTCTTGTGCACTTGTTAGAGAATTTTTATATAAATGGTTCCAAGTGTAAGATAGGATAAACTATTAATACAAGTTCATGCTTTAGAGAAACATAATCGACCCAACTTAGCTAGTTTATGAGCTCCATCAACTACAGATCTGGTGGCTATCCTTAACAATAAATATACTTTATGTCTTCTCCACAACCCCAAACTTTCAGGTCCCTAAATTTGTTGATTGAAATCCTTGCACACAGATATTGTGTCACACAATATACCACATTGCATGGTTACTTTTGTTTAGCGGTGTGTAGCTGTGGTTTATGGGAAATTTAGAAGCACCGCAGCACATGCCGTTTTGAGGGAGGACTGATGTAGTCTGTTCTAATCATCAACAATGTGTGTCACTTCTCTCTTCCCTTCCTTTCGTCTTAAAAGAATCTCATCTATCACATAAATTAACTTGCTGTCCTATTTCGGCATTTCTCTCGACATGGATACGCTTCAAATTAACCGGCACATTTGGTTAGTTGGGTTTGGCATTCTTTTAGCAAATTTTGTCTCAATATTGACAGGGCGAGTCACAATGGCTTTGCTGCAGCAGGGAATCTGGTTCGAATGATTTGGTAACATCATTTTAGCCTTTCATGCTGAGGCGTATTCCAAACTGATTGTGGACATTTTATCAAGCCATGTCACTTGTTCATACTTCATTGTCCTTTGTTTGACTGTAAGAGATATTAGAGGATGTTAGGTTCAACCAATATTTTTCATATTCCTAGGAGGGCCGAGAAAGCTGCGGTTATGAATTTCAGATCTCGAAATGGGTCATTTTCTCCAGCCTGGATGGTCATCCAGGTCGGTTTTGTTCCATTATTCATAATGATAGGGCTGGAATTGGTAGTCACTAGGCATGACAAAATCTTTTTGTAATTTGTTGCTTTTAACTTGTTTGATTGGGTTCTTATTTGAGGTCACATTCTTTATATTCTGTCTTTCTTTTAATGTTCATGTAGGGGTCCGACCAAAATCTCCACTTCTACGATGGTGTTATCCGAATAAAACGACAAATACTATGATATTTGTTCCTGAAGATTAAATCAATGGTCAAAATTTCCTACACGCAAAGTCCAAACCTCTCTTCCATTTCCTTTGATATATTTGATATTCCGCTCTCTTCGCTTCAAATTCAGGAAAATCACCCATATTATAATTGTATTTTTTTTTTTTCATTTCTAGTTTTGTTAACTCAGTTTTCGTTACCATGATCTCCACATTTCATTTTCACCTATTTTTCAAAACACACCCAAATAAGTATTTTTTGGGAAAAAAAAATGACACCCAGGTCAACTAATTCATCTGAATATCCTTGCCCTATCATCACTAACAAAACACAATTTTCCTTAATTAGACAGACGGTCACAACAACACCAAGATTATAAAAAGTAAACCACACATTAACCGACATATGGTGGTCCATTAGTCGCCAATAGACCACCAACAAACTCTGGAAAACACAAATATTTTCATTCCGGAAGCAAACAAGCCAGCATTTCAAAAAAATTATTCATATGGATTTGTACAAGGTACACGAAAAGCTCATAAATGCGACAAAATCAGGATCCAAGGACGACAATAGTGTCCCAACATCAAGCAATAGCAGCCAAAATGACGCTAATTCTCCGTACAGCGCGACTCTGTCTCCGCAATCCAAGTCTCCGTGGTCCTCCCACATTGCGCCACCGGCGTTCACCACAAAAGAAGAAGAAATTTTTAGCCCCAATGTGCTATTAGGATCGTTGGTGCGAGAAGAAGGTCACATTTATTCACTCGCCGCCACCGGAGATTTGCTTTACACCGGCTCCGACAGCAAGAACATTCGGGTTTGGAAGAACCACAAGGAGTTTTCTGGATTCAAGTCCCATAGCGGCCTCGTCAAGGCCATCGTCATCGCTGGGGAAAAGATCTTTACCGGCCACCAAGACGGCAAGATTCGTGTCTGGAAGGTCTCCGGGAAGAACGCTAACATGCACAAGCGCGTCGGGACTTTCCCGTCATTGAAAGATTATATCAAGACCTCGATTAAGCCCAAGAACTACATAGAAGTGAAGCGACACAAGACTATGCTGTGGATCAGGCACTACGATGCGATTTCGAGCATGAGCTTGAGCGAGGACCAGAGCATTCTCTACTCGGCTTCTTGGGACAAAACTTTTAAGGTTTGGGGGATTGCGAATTCCAAGTGCATTGAGTCGGTGGTGGCGCACGAGGACGCCGTCAACGCCATCGTCTCCGGCTTCGATGGGCTGGTGTTCACAGGCTCGGCAGACGGGACAGTGAAGGTGTGGCGGAGGGAGATGCAAGGGAAGGGGACCAAGCATTTCTTCTCACAAACTCTTTTGAAGCAAGACTGTGCGGTCACGGCGCTGGCTGTGTCGCCGGACTTCACTGTGGTTTACTGCGGCTCCTCCGATGGGCTGTTGAACTTCTGGGAGCGCGAAAACCAGCTCAAGCACGGCGGCGTGTTGAAAGGGCACAAGCTGGCGGTTCTGTGCCTGGTGACGGCGGGGAGTCTTGTGCTCAGCGGAGCGGCGGATTTGGGGATATGCGTGTGGCGGAGATCGGGGAGCAGCCACATTTGCTTGTCAGTGTTGACCGGACACAACGGGCCGGTGAAGTGCCTGGCGGTGGAGAAGGATCTGGATTCGCCACCGGGGGAGCAGCGGTGGATATTGTACAGTGGGAGCCTGGACAAGTCGGTGAAGATGTGGAGGGTGTCGGAGCAAGCGCCGGCATTGCAGAAACAACAGCGGAAAGATGGGTTTGTGAATGCATTGCCGTCGTCGGCTCGGTCGTCGTTCAACGAATCGCAGGCAGCTGGCCGACAACTGAGTTTCGCTCAGTTGGTACAGAAATAGTATGATTCATCATACTTGTAATTTCATGACATTTAATGTACATAGATATGATCATTTACTATTGAAATCTAATACAGTAAATAATTATAAAATGATCTTTGGATTGTATATGAGACAATGTTAACATTTGTGCATTAGATGTAATGTACGATTTGTATAACATACGTATGATCAATTCAAATAACCGAATGATGATTTGTATAATTACCACCCCAATCAAAACATATTTGTCCTAAGGTTTGACTAAAATTACGTTAGTGTCAAAACATATTTTATCACCCAATGGGTTGTAGCTCAATGGTAGATGGTGGGTTGAACTATGGGAGAGGGCAGATGTTCGACTCTCACTACAACATTTGAGGAGGAGGCTTGATACCATAATCTACCAAACTGCTCATTCGAATGGGGATTAGTCTGAGTATGGTTACAAGGCTTAA
This sequence comes from Pelargonium fulgidum, assembly GCA_036897545.1. NCBI lineage: Eukaryota > Viridiplantae > Streptophyta > Magnoliopsida > Geraniales > Geraniaceae > Pelargonium > Pelargonium fulgidum. Next base: position 8,518 of record JAYMTE010000568.1, read on the forward strand.
AGGTGTATATCACTGAATGCGAGCCTGCTTAATATTACCCCATGGTTTACACGAAAAAAAAGAAGCATATTTTATCCCCAGGTCATATGAAAATGAATGTTGCAGGCTCTAAAGCTTTTTAACCTATCAAACAGTTGATCAAATGGATACATTCTCGTATGAAAAAACAGCCTTATCATCACTCCCATCCCAAGGCTCTTACATGCATCAACAAAAATTATCACACCACTATTAACCCATCACGAAGAGCTCGGGCTGATGGTCATCTTTCCGTCGTGAAGAATTTTAACTCGTGGCAACGAAATATGGTAGGTACATCTCTTTGAGTCATTTGTCATTTTGCAACTTATTGGTCTATTTTCGATATCCTACAAGAAGTACCAAGCTTGAAAAACATAATGAGTTCTGGCATGGACCAAGTAACGATAAGTAAGAATAGAATTGACTTCCTAAGTTATAATAACCAAATTAATTGCAAAAAATAAAATAAAATCATGTTGCAAGTTGTGTGTATGTGTAAAAGCAATAAATCCAAGTGACAAATAGCAATGTAATGGACTAAATCAAATATATAGATCAATAGGTGTGATGGTGTGAAAGCAATGAGTCTAAACTAAGGATGTGCAATGGACTAGAGGTACATACATTGTTCAAGAGAAATGTTAATTCCACTTTTTATAACTAATTCTTTTTTTCGAAAAGTGAATTAGTACTTAGCAAGTTACTAATGAAGTAAGTCACATGATTCAACAAGTAAGAAGCTAGCATAATGAATCAAACAAGTGATTAATCAAATGAGGTTTATGAACATCAAAGAATACAAATAATTCCTCAAGTTCCTAAGGTTTCTTCTAAAGCCAAAGCCCAAATTCCTTAGGTGCATGAGACTTAAGTTATCATGAGACAAGAATGGTCAATTCAAACCCCAAGCATTAAGTAAAAACCTTAGAGAACAATGCATCCATGACAATACATACAATCCAATCCAATAGCACAAACCTTAATTTAGATAAATGCTTCCACAACTAGAGAATTTAGCTCATAATGGAATCAATAACAACAATGAACAAAAATTCAATACTTTCATTCATTAACATCATCAAATTCCAAAGTAAGTTCAATTGTCTAGATTCCAAAACAAAAATGGAAGAGAAGAGAAAGCTTTACAATAGAAATGGTGAAAATGAACCAACAAATTATTCCCAATCTTCAAGTTCCTTCCCAACCTCTCAAGTCCTCACTTCAACCTCCAAGTTACTCAAAATGATACTACAAAACTCTATATCTCGAAATTTGGCCCAAAGGAAACTGTTTATACATTCTCCAAAATTTACAAAAAAATTACTACAAACCTACATAGTCGTGACTATGTAAGTGATGAGCACAGTCGTGACTGTGTCAAAATGACACAGCTTCAAACATGATAGTAAGGTCGCAACTATGGCCAAAAGTTGGCACAGTCGCGATTGTGGTTTGCAGATTTCTTCTCTAAGATGTCCTGTAGGTCCTCTTCCCGCTCTAAGCTCCTCACTTCACTCCCAAGCATGAATTCAGTGCACTAAAACCTGAAAATCACAACATAAAGTAGTGCAAATCATCCAAGCTTGTAGAATTGGCTCTTTGAGCCGTAAATCCAAGAGTGAGAGCAAGATCTAACTCAAATGATAACAAAAGCGAGAATTGAGAAAATGGTGCAATGTGTGTGCTAAAAAGTGAGTAAAACAAGTAATTGATGATGTAAAAGCGGAAAAATGAGACATGATAAGTGTGAAATGAACTCACACTATCAACAAGTAACTTAATAATCAATGACATTTAAAATGTTGATATCAATGCATTAAAATGTTGATATCAATGCATACTATAAAAGCTGAATGAAAATAATAAGGTTTATAATGCATATTAGAGCATCACATCATCAATATTTTAGCTTTAACACATAATTTTATTTATTATAAATCAATCTCAGAAAGACAAACAAAATAAGGAAATTAAAAATTGCAATACTATAATTTAAAAAAATTGTAATACAATAAAGTAATTAATTATATGAAACGTAATATTTAAGAAAGGTAAATACAATTCGTTTGAAAATAAAAGGTAAGTACAAAATTTTAAAAAGAAGGAAATATCGAATAAATATTATCCCAAAATTGTAATATTGTTATGAATAATTATATTAAATGATGTCTAATTAATATGACTAATTAGTGTATTTGTCCATGTATAAATGTCACATATTGTACCAATTATAAGCTTGAAAGCTATGAATAAAATATCTCTTCTCTTCTATTCTCTTGTCTCTTATTCTTCTCTCTTCGTTTTGTTCTTGCTTACATTAATTTCATAACAAATACCAACATAATTAACTTAACGGAAAATCATCCTCCAAAAAAACTTAATGGAAAATCATAAATAAGAAACTAATAAAATATAATATAATAAGTTAAGTTATTACCACAAGTTCAGCTATTAGCATAAGTTAAATGATTTTATAAACCCTAATTGAGAGTTATAAATAGAAGTTTTACGGTTGATGTGTTGTAAGATGTATGAAAGCAATACTCACACGAATATTGGTATGAAGGAAGATTGAAGAATAATGAACAACGACGTAAATAAATTTGTTTTAATTTTTTCATATATTTATTTTTTATATTGTAAAAATTTATAGTTTAATTATAATTTGTATATGAATAAAGTTCTCTTACTTTTTTCTTCAATGCATCTTTTTTCATAAAGTGTAGAGTTTTTTTCAATCTATAAAGTATGTCATGTGCAATATTCTTTTTATTATCATCATTGTTATGAATTTAAATTATTCTCAATACATAAAATTGTACATGCTCAATTTTATTTATCATAATTGTTCATATTCCGTGCAACGCACAGATACAAACTAGTTATCATATATTTGGGAAAATTTCTCATGATTACCTTCAGTTATTGACTTAAACCACATGTGTGTCAATAATTTTTTTTTCTTAAATCTATAACCCACTTAAATTATGTCATGACATTTCCATTCGTTAAACTTAACAGATTTTCCAAAAAAATTCACAGTGCCTATTTTACACTTGTGTTCGTTGTTCTTGATGTTCTTCAAGTTGTTCTTGGTGTTTTTAATGTTTCAAAAACAAATTCAAACTTAAAATTACAAACCTAAAATCAAAATCACAAAATATAAAATTAACACAACAAAAAATAAAATAAAAAACGAACTCAAAACTGTGATTTGAGTTCGATTTTGGGTTCATTTTAAGGTTTGACTTGGAGTTCGATTTTGGGTTCGATTTGAGTTTGAATTTGGGTTTTATTTTAGTTTCGATTTAGAGTTCGGATAGGGGTTCGATGTGAGTTGGTTTTTGAGTTCGAATTTGAGTTTGATGATGATATTGTTGTTGTTTGTTCTTGTCGGAGAAACAATTTTTGGTCTCTTTTTTCTTTTTAATCCAAAAGCTCAATCTGTTGGGAAAAAAAGGAGAAACACAACAAGAGCTGACACTCAGTATGTACCAAGTCAAGTCAAGCAAATGAGTCTTCCTAGAGTAAGGAAGTGTATGAAATGAAACTCTATGTTGCATACCAGCAAGATAATGTGTGCAATACTTCAACAATGAACTTGTCATCTTAGGTAGAAGTTGACTTCTAGCAAGAGTCTGCAAGTCTTAGTGCAAAGATAAATTGCTTTTTAAATTCATTCTAGAATAAGAAAAAGATACATGAGCTCATAAGGGCACCCCTTATATACTGAGGGGATCCCGCTTGATGAGTTTTTAAAGTAAATTCAAGGAATAATAGCTAGAAAGCAAGAATACTTAAAAGCAGGTCATCGGTTCGAATCTAGTAGTTAAAAAGAACTTAAACGAGATCTAATTTCTTATAAGATTAAGTCTATAGAAATTTTTTTAGGATATTTAAAAACCTAATAGAGTTATCGGGCATTCCCATAATTAAATTCATAAATTTAGAACAAATACAATAAAGCACTTTCTATTATTTTATTATAGCATTTTTTTCAAAGTTTTACTTTGTTATATATCATGCACTCTATACAGGATGTACCTTATTATTCATTAAATTGTACGTTGAGTTAAGGGGTGGACCCTTATACATTTAGTCTTTTAGCTCTTAGGGCTCACTAAGGTGGCTAAGTCATTTGTGCCAAAGCTAGGTGGAGATCTCGTCCTCAATTGCATTTACCATTCCATCAACAAGCTTTTCCTCAATGAAATACAAAAAATTCTTCTTCTTGCCCTTAGCCAAAACTAATGACTCTTTCTTCTGCTTCCATTGTTGATCCCCAAAATTATTGTGATAATGATCATCATCAAGCAAACCCACTAAGATTAAATTGAATCGAACATCAGGAACATGCCTGATACCTTTCAAGAGTAGCTTGCACTCAATACCGATCTTTAACTACACATTCACCCACGCCAATAATCTGATATTTAACATCATTTTCCATCCGAACATCCTGAAACCTGCCAGTAGCATATGATGAGAAGAATTCTCTGTGAGTTATGATGTAAAAAGAAGCTGCATAATCAACCACCCATGTACATTGTACAATCCTTACATGTGAGATTGAGATAGCTTTCTTGTAGAAGCAATACAATATCACCACAAACATCTTCATATGTTACCAAGTTTGCACTGCTTTCACCTTTCTTATCATCTGCTTGTTCTCACCCTTGGTTTCTTTTAAAATTCTTCACTCTCTCTTGATGTGCCCAGCTTTCTTCTTGTAGTAGTAAGTGACATCGCTTCTGGACTTAGATCTTCTATCCTATCTATCATGACTGATGTGTTTTCTCTACTTTATGTGAATAATGCATTAGAAATTGAAGCTTCATAATTCTGCTCTTTCCTTCTAGTTTCTTCATTCATAATCCTGTCATTTACCATACTCATAGTAAGTTTTCCTTCAGGAGTTGAGTTACTAATTGTCACAACCAAAGTTTCCCAACTGTCAGACAAAGAACTCAATAATAGGAGTGCTTGCATCTCATCACCTAACACTATATTCATCTTTGCTAATTGATTAAAAAACTCTTGAAACTTTTTCAAATGCTCTTGCACACTATGACCATCTTTATATTTTAGGTTTACAAGCTTTCTAATCAAGAGAGCTTTAGACTGCGCATTTTTACGATCAAACATATTCTCAAGTTTCTTCTAAAGTATATATGCATCGGTCTCTTGAGCAATGTGATGCAAGGTGTTTAAAGAAACTCATTTTCGAATATGAAAAATTAGCTTTCCGGTTTATCTTCTTCCAGTCTTCAACTTTTATAGATTCAAGTATATCACCTTCACACTTTATCGGATCAACTAGGTTTTTATCATAGAGTTGGTCTTTCATGATAGTTTTTCATATCTCATAATTAGTAACACTAAGTTTTACCATGTTATCACTATTTCCTTCTTCCATAATTGCTTAACAGAATAAACTCAACCAGAAGCTCTGATATCAGTTGTTGGGGAAAAGAAGAGAAACACAAACTAGAGCTGACACTCAGGTTCGAATTAACCTGACAGCTTCTCAGCCTCAAATTAACCTGTTAGTCTCTCAATACAACCTAAACAAATATGTCAGGTTTTATGCAGTAGAATAACAATCCCTTTCCCAAAATTTATCCCAAGAAATATGAAGCTATACGGATACGAGTAATAACACAAACAATGTAAACAACTACACAACACAACAATTTTACGTGGAAACTTCTTCAATAAGAAGAGGAAAACCCACCTAACCAAAGTCCAACACAAATCCCCACTATAATAATAATTAAAACACAATAAGTCTTCTCCTGATCAACTAGAGGTTACAAAACATCAAGATAAACTTGGATAATTTATTAATCATCAACCCAATTAGGTTGTAACTCATAAATAAAGATAAAAAATCAGAAGGATCTCACCAACTTGATCGGATCAAGTTGTAGAAGATGAACTCGTGAGCGACGTGCTGAAATTTATCAGCGTTCGGTACTGTCCTAGCCATCAACGGCAAGTAGCCAAGATGGAGCTTGTTTTCTCACTTGAATCACCAATCCTCTTTATGCTCTTCTTCTCTCAAACCCTCTCTATTTTCTACACTTTTTCTTGCTTCTCTCATCCCCCCATCTCAATTAAGAGATGATTCCCATGAAATTACCATTTTGCCCCTATAGGCAAAGTTACTCAGTTGCCCCTATTAAATACGGGCAATTCCAATACAATCAACACAAATTATAATGGCCAGTTCGGACATATTGCCCATACCAAGAACAAATCCACTGGAATAAAAAGTAATTTGATTAGTCTCCTCAACTGTTATCTAAATTGATGTTGTTATGTTGAAAAGTAGAACCAATCTAATATTTTGGGTCTTAATTGTAAAGTCATATATGAAATTTAAATTTTTTTTAGACTCGCCTTGAATTTTTCGGTGCCGGAATCATCAAACTTTTGAAGTTTCCATCGAGTTATGAAAAATACCATAATAAAAAATAAAGAATATGAAAATGAAGAAGGGCAATTTAGAAATTTCAAAAATATAATAATAAGTCATGTGCAGTGCATATGATGAAAGAGGTCAATTTTTTCGTTAAGCTTAACAGATGGAAAGGTCATGTCATAGTTTAGGTTGGTTTTTTATTTTTTTATTTTTAAAAAAAACTTGGCACACATGTGATTTAAGTCAATAACTAATGGTAGTCATGTGAAATCTTCCAAATAATTCACTGTTTGTTTGATAAAATTATGTTTCGAAAAGATTCAGAGATCCTAGATATCGGTCTGTCTCATTCACCTATGATTTATCTAGTTGGTAAGAAACAATGTTATTTTAGTTTAGAAATTGAGGATCCTACTATGGTCTTCAACCCCATCTTGAGTCTCGATTTTTAAATCAAATCACTCGTTTCGCAATTAAAATAGACGACATACAGAATCTAGCTCCTTGAGTCAAGAGTCAAGAATCCATTCCTTTTTTATTATCTCATATGTATGCTTACATTTCTTTTAGTTTTATTCTTAATTCATCCTCTCTGGAATTTTCTTAGATAAAAAAAAGTACTTTTGTCAATTATAAAAAGGTAAAAGTCTAATTTGGTCGTCGAATTTTGATGTTTTACTCTAATTTGGTTCTTGAATTCTTTCTAATTACAAAATTTAGTCCTTTAACTTTGGTGTTTTGTCTCAATTTGGTCCATAAACTTTCTTTGACCCAAAATAGTCCCTGAGCTTTCAAATATTTACCTAATTTGGTCCTAAACTTTTGATATAAGCTCTAAGAGAAATGACCATTTTGGGAAAATATGTGAAAGTTTTGGGGACCATTTAGGGTAAAAAAAAGAGTTCATGGACTAAGTTGGGGCAAAACGCGAAAATTCAGAGACTATTTTTTGTTAAAAAAAAAATTAGAAATCAAATTGGACCAGAACACCAAAATTTGGGGACCAAAGACTTTTACCTTTAAAAACCATATATGTCGGAAACTTGTATTATTACTTTATTAAAAATAAAAGTAAATGATTTTTAAACTTGTAACGAAACATTGCAGTGATTCGGTGAATGGTAATAAACCACAAAAATAAGTAACTAATAATTTGAGAATCAAATTGTAGGTCACTGTTCTCAAATACAAAAATTCATGAACATAAGTAGGGTAAAGGAAGACTTATAACTTCACTGTAGATGTTGGTAGGAAGGCCAGCAATAGGCAATGTGTGCACACTTGGGTATTATGGGAGAGGGGTGTGTTAGTGTTGGTCCTGTTGGATTGAAAGTTTAGTCCGGCAAACATTTTGATTAAAAGTTGACATGTTTATTTAAAAAAATGAGTAACACAACATGAATATGATTTGTTTATCGAATAGATTAAGCTATCAACACGAATCAAACACGAATACGATAATCTTATATTCAAACTCGTTTAAATACACGAGATTCACGTTAAGAATTCCAAGGGAAAGAGATTCATTATCTCCTCCCTCAACCACACACAAAAAAAGAGCAATATGGGTTGACGATCAAGTCTCCGTCTTCGTCTCCTACCAATCTTATCACTAGTACTCCATCCATCCATGTCCTCTCGATGTCACCACTTGCACATAAAGCTTTCGAAACACTTGTCCATATCTCTGTCATACTATATTTTGTAGAACTAGGACTAGTTTGGTGCATTAAATGGATTACTATGAATCTCATGTTTGATTCCATCTCACGTTATCAACATTTCTACTAATTGTCTACAAATCGACCCTACTTCTGTTTATGTTAATAATGCATCTTCACTACTTCTCTCGTTTTCCAGGAATCAATGATACGCACATGCACCTCTCTTATGCCCACTAATTTTCAATTTTGTGAAGAACACAAGAGGCTTTGAAGTAAGAGCACAAATTTATTTTTTGCCAACTCTGTGTCTACGTGTGACTCAGAGCTTGTTTGTTAACACTACTTCATATCGGTAAGTTGCCCTTAAGTAGGTGATGAAAACTTTAAGTAGCTGAAAGTTGGTGCTCCGTTAAGTCAGTTATGTTTGGTAAATGACTGACTTAACGGAACAGTAAGTTGGGTGTATTGTAAAAGTTGTTTGGTAAAAAACTGAC
>JAYMTE010000569.1:0-17117 GCA_036897545.1 Pelargonium fulgidum
GCTCAAATTCAACTCCGACAAGCTCAAAACTAATATTTAACGAGTTAAATTAGAATGAATCATTAAAAGTTTGGTTCATTACACCTAATTACTAGGCTCTCAATAGTCTAAATTGACTACACCCTCACTAGTTCAGAAATTGGCCCCATCTTAATTCAACTACATGCAGATCATTTGACTATTTGTCTAACACAACAATTTCACTACTTCTAATTCAACTACATGCAGATTATTTGACTCTCTGTCTAACACAACAATTTCACTACTTCTAAGTAATAATAAAAAATAAAAAACTACTCCATATAGAATTTAATTTGTTTTGAAATGAGTATTGTGCACGAAACTTTGGTAACACTTGTTTTAAAATAAGAAATTTGAAAAGTTTTGTAATATGGTTATTAGATTCATAGTAAAATGATTTATTTTTTCAAACCATTTTACATTAATACAACTGGAGCGTTATGAGAAACCTTTTGCTGACCTTTTGGCGGATCCATTATATTGGCCACTTAGGGACATATGCTTCGAAACTACTATACTTTAGGGGGCTTTCCGAGAGTTAGATAGGCCTGCTTGTACTAAGTTACTTCCGTTGTTTCCATAGACGTGGTATACAAGCGGAGAATTGAAATTAATCCAATAAAGTAAAAGAGGTATGGTATTGTGAACTATGAACCAAAAGGTCCAAAACATATGTAAAGATAGTACATCTATTTCCACGTTAGGTAGCTCTTAATTTTCTTCAATAGTGTCATTGTCATCTAAAGTCTAAACGGTTAGTTAATCTTGTTTAGTCATATCAAGTCTATTTTAACTAGTATACAATAAATCATTAATGTTCCCGTTCCTGTGTAAGTAATCTTGGTTAATGAACGTGACGATTGTATATATTAGAAATAACATATCAATGAGTAACATATCTAATTTCTTATATGTATTGCGTTTGATTTTCACAAAATCTTAATGTACCAGAGAGCATTTAGTTTAACTACTTGCTATAAAAATCAAATGAAAACTGTTTATGTCTTGTTTGGTAAGTCTATTTGAACGTCTATAAAGGTAAAATGTCTATAAAAGTAGTTGTAAGTTGTTTTAATACCTATAGAGAATAATAACTTTGTTTGGTAAAATAATATCTGAGAGAAGTTTGAAATATTGTAGAATTGTTTGGTAAAATTGTCTAAAAGGATGAATATTAATAACCAAATTGCCCTTCATCCATTGGATGTAGTATAACAAAATTTTATTATCAGATAATTTAACAAATTAGGAAGTAAATGTAGGTTGACCTTCTCACCAAGGTATACGTCACATTTAGAGGGTCCACCGCACAAACATATGTAAAAAGTATAAGGTAAACCCATTTTGTATATATGAGTTTACCGTCTGCCAAGGCATACCTTACATTTGAAAGGTCCACTACTCAGACACATGTAACAAATAAGAGGTATACCCACATGTATGTGTGAGTTTACCGTCTGACCCCGTTATACCTCACATTTAGAGGGTTCACCGCACAGACTTAACAAATAGGAGGTCAACCTATGGTTTACCGTGTGTCGGTATACATCACATTTTAAAGGGTTCACCTCCCAGACACATAAAAGTCATAAATATCCATAAACTAAATCGTAGGCTTACTCATTCATATTCAAGGTATATCATACAAAGTTATTCTTTGAGGGATAATATTGATATGGAAAATGAAGTAGACATTGAACACAACTCCTGTGAAAACTAGACATTTTGAATTGATTTGCTAAACATATTCTTATGAAAAAACTGTCTATAGACATTACAAGTAGAGGTCAAGTAGATTTACCAAACAAGGCCTAAATAGTTTATTTTGAAAAATTGTACTATTTTGGTGAACATGGGTATAGCAAATAGGGAAGCATGAAATAGAAATGGAAGGTGGTGGGTCTGTGACTGTGCAATGCCACAAAGACAATAATGATTCTGGCAATGGGTAGTTGGGCCAAACACAGTTATTATGTGAAGGCAGTTTTTGTCTTCAAGATGGAATTGATGATCATCTCTGAAACCTCAACTACCCAGCACCCTTTCTTTTATTCCAACCTAAATCATTTGCTTTGCATATCAATTAGCTATTAACTTGAAACAACTTCATAAACTTACTAAATAGTTATAGTCTGTTGAAATGACCAAAATGAAGTTTTTAAGAAGCAATTTAATAATATCAAATCGTGCATATGCTCTCTTACGATGTACAAGATGATTATAATTAATTAAAACCAACAAATGCATTAAGTGGGTAACTGAAATTACTATATCAAACTGGATTCAATCGACTTCATCAACAAATCAAGTCGATTTCATCTAGCATTTCACTTGTAATATAACAAAATAGAAACGCTCGGTTTTATATGAGGACAATAAGGTAATATATGTATTATCTCATATTCTAAAGGAAGCAAATAAACTCTACATGAGACATTTTATATATATTTTAGGCAAAAAGATATTGTAGTTCTTCAAGTTTTACTTATGTAACACTTCTATTAAGGAGACACGGATGTTATCAAACAAACATTTATTCATATCCTAACTTTTTTAATTTTGTTATGTTTAAAATTTAAGTTATAATTTAGTGTACGGATCTTCTTAATTTAATATGTCACACATCTATCCAACACACGACATTTTTTAATAGAAACGAGAAATTTATAATTTGAATTAATATGTGTGGGGTCCAACCTTGTATTTGTAGGGATGAAATTTCTTGAGGTGTAATTAAATGTCAATTAGTTCATTAATGAATCAACATCTGTTGCTAGTGACCTCCAGTATTTAAGTTTGAAATCACGATTTGATGTCCACGGCAACATTTGAGGATTGGATCTTATGTGACCCACAAATATCCTTATTATACATCTCTCCCATTGAATTAACCCAACCAATTAAATTTGATATTTGACTATTGGTAGGTCCAACATTGTTTTTATTTGCATGCCTTCATTCTTATTGAAAAAATTGACCACATATAGAAAACATAATATGTTTATCAGTATATTCCTCACACAACTCACCAGAAGGACTAATACTCACTAAGCCAAACCGTTTAGGCATATTGATTTTATTGGAGTTTTCAAATTTGTGTCATTTAAAAGTGTCGGTACCTCCGATAAGAAAAACACACCAGAAGAATTAACACCCACTAAGCCAAACGATTTAAGAGTTTTATATTGCATTGAAGGTCTTAGGTTTGAGTCGTCAGTACCCCTGATAAAAAAACACGCCAGAAGAAGAAATGTAATACAAGAATCCAATTCTTAAAAGTTACTAAATTGAAACTATTGTATTATACATTATAAGTATACAAGACTACTTCTGAAACACCATCTCATGGCATATGGTGGACAAGAAATAAATAGCATACTAGCATCCTTCCACACAACATAAAGCACATATAATAGAAAACATAAGGAAACATAAAAACAGTACAAGTTCTTCATTACACATGCTTAACACACAGACCTAGCTATGGCCAAACCTTCCTCTTCTCAAGGTATACCAATGATGGGGAAGAAGGGGATATAGTAACTGGTTGGTGCTATGCCCCACTCGGGTGGCACTGGCAGGTCGATGGTCTTGGATGCACCAAACACATCTTTGTTCCCGCATTTTGCATCTTTCCCGGCTGAAGAGCAAGTGGTGGAGAAGGCCAAAGGAGCCGAGATGGTGTAGGAGTCCGAGCCTTGAGCCTTGACGACACCAGACTTCACGTGTTTGCTTGATGCATATATCTGGTTTGGACCGCCAAAAAGCTTCGCTTCGCACTTCTTTGAAGTTGGAGTTTTGTCTGAAGGGAGCTCAACTTGGAAGATCCCATCTTCTTCGGTAGTTGCCATAGCCAACTTCTTCACTTTATCACACCTCACTAGAACTTTGATGCCTGATATGAACAAGAGAAAATAAAACAAAAAAACGTTCAAAAGACTGAAAGCAATTACCATTTATGCACTGGGCGGTGAAGTAGTAGAGTAAGGACACAAGAGTGGAAACAAACCTGCTAAACTGTAATGCTGAGGACAAGAAAGGCAAGTGACCTTGCCCTTCAGAACTTGTTGGCATGAAGAAAGATCGATCCTTGTAAGAGCCAACACAACGAAGAGAAATGCAGTAAGCAGTTTAAAACCCCCCATTGAAGCAGATAAGCAAATATTGAAAGGAAAGAGTGTGAAGAAAACATAAGGGAATTGCAGCTTATAAATATGAAATGCACGACAACATTATTAAATGATCGGTCCCAAACCTGTCTTAGTGGTTGGAGTAAATGAATAGCAGTTGCTTTCTTTTTACCTCATCTTTAGGAACTTAGCTGGATGATCCTTGTCCTGCATCACTTTCAAAATTCACCGAATTCTGGGTTTTGACATCTGGGCTATTTGTATCCATTGACAAAATAAAGGACCTCCTGCAATTTCACATGTTTTGTACAGATCATCAAAGTTTGACCAACCATGGAATCATGGTATTGGTATTTCATGACAACCATGTAGAGCAAATTTATTACTGGAAATAAGTAACGAAATAGAGACGGATACAATATGAATTGAGCAGTTAATGCTGAGATGAATATGCCGTTACCATCCTACCATCATGCCATCCACAAATTTAAGTACAGCTTCCTCACTTAAATCTCGAAGAAAAAGGTTTCTGCACTTTTCTTTTTGTATATTCTAAAACATTAGTTCAAAACATACAGAAATGAACATTGAACTATGAAATGAAGCAAAGGGAACACAGATACAGTCGATAAAGATGGTGATGTATGCTGTAACAATTAACATTACTGAAAATCTTATTAGCAAAGGAAGTAAATGCACCACAATTATCTTTGGCTAACTTGTAACTGGTAAATACCCTTTGATCTTTTCAAGTAAACAAATAAGAAACAAATCCATCATATGACCTCATAAGGTTTTTCCCAAGTTTTACTGTTCTGGCACCAAGCAGTCAAACATTCAAACATAAAATGCTACAGGTATGCCTAACAGGCAATTATGTGATGGTATATGATAGCAGCAGATAGCTAATGCTTCAGAACATAAAAAATCTTTGTAACGGCAGGTAATGGTTCCCTTGAAGCCATAATTAGTACGACAAGTCACAAAACAAGATGAAAGCAAACCAAAACATTATACATGTTTAGAATAAGATGACGAGCTTAAAGAAAGATCCATTTGGCCAAACTTCCAACTACAATGGCAGCTCTCTGGAAACACCTTACTAACTCTCATGCACAAGCATTTAGTTCTTCAAATTAATTCTAAGTTTCCCTCTTTACTATTGATCCGAAGTAACCTGATCTGCACCTTTTGAAGATAAAATCCTAAACAAAACAATATGGCATGACCATACATTTTAAAATCTCATCATATAGTTATAGTCTTATAGTCATATCACAACATTCCAAATTCTCTTCCCATACTCCTATCCAGACGGAACACAGTTTACAAGGTTTTAATATGTATATACTGCAAACAGAAGAAGAGTTAAACCCTGTGAGCTTCAAATTTCAACGTGTATACCCTTCTTACCTTCCAATTCTGATACTAAATTGATCCTTAAATAGCTTTTGATGTAAATCTTGGGAAAGCCTAAGCCTAACAGCCAGATATAGGATACAAGGGTAGATACAATTGAAAGATGTATTCCTTTCTTGTTGTGGGTAATCTATACGCTGATTGGATCTTGCAAAAGCTGAAAAATAATAAAATATGCAAAAAGTAAGGTTAAAGTAAAATTGAGCAAGTATATAAGTTCCCTGTTCACCTGTAATCTTTTCTCTCAACTCCAATTTGAACAAAGTTTTCTCAGGAGACTGTTTTTATTGAGCCTGAAACTTTAATCAAACCCAGCATGAGATTTAGGCTCTTTTGCTACTTGATTGGGTTTTAGGTCGAAATATTTTCTCTCAACTCCTCCAATAAAAACAGTTTTCTCAGGAGACTGTTTTTATTAAGCCTGAAACTTTAATCAAACCCAGCACGAGATTTAGGCTCTTTTGCTACTTGATTGGGTTTTTAGCTCAGCCACAAGTTTCAGACCTGCAGTTTTAATCAATTTATTTGCATACATTTCACTGAACTAGCTTCTAATGGTCCAAGATCACAACATAATGTGCTAAAACATGAACATGTGTACCAGAGTCACAGATACAGAAAAATAGAAGTCACTTTGCTAATTGCTATGCCAATCACAATAATCTTTAACACTAGAAATTTTAGAGTTCGTCAGATTAAAAATAATTTACTTGTGTATTAAATAAAACTCGAATATCGAAAAAATTTCACATTTAAATTTAAATTTGCTATTTCACATTTTTGGGCAAGGCATATAATAGGCAAAAGAACAAGTAACGTGTTTACACATGTCATAGCAGATGACAATTATAGTGATGAATATATCTAAGAAAGAAGAGGGGAGGTATCACATCATTCGATAGTTCCAACAGCAATAGCATAGATACTAGAAGGGAATGCCAAGGTAGTAGATAGGTATATTTAGTTTCTATTCTCAGTATAACCAATAGTATTTGTGAACTGTGGTTTGCAATTTCAAAGGAGATGTTATTTTCAAACTGGAGTTTATTATCTATAAATGATTAGAAAATTTGACCGCAACCTAGCATCAGATTGTCAAGACTCAAGATCCAAGCTGCAGAATAATGATTTCATGAATTGAAAACAAGAATGCTCCACCTCAAATGGTTATAGATATTCTTTTTTTATTTTTTGAATCAAGGTTGTAGATACTCTTTAGAGTGCCTCTCTTATACCTCATTTGATTCCCCTTAAACACACACACACGCTCGATCACTCACTCGCTCACAATTTTAATGCATAACATCCCTCATAATTAAAGCATAATGGAATGATGGAGAATTGATTAATCCAACCTCTACCATAATAATTTCAAATATAGACAATGAGCTACCCCAACTATACATACACCTTCATCATTTACTGTCTCAAAATTCATGATCAAATTTATATAGCATGAGTTTTGTTTTGAAACAGGCATATATACACAGCAGACTCTTAGATTCGAGACAAAAGGAAAGGCTATGTATGGATGCATTCAAATATTTCCCACAATAAACATTTAAACATGCACATACAGTGAAATCCTAACCTGTGAAACAACATCGGGAAAAGATTTAAAATAAATAAATACAAAAACCCTACACTGCAACAAGTTCTATTGTAATGACATTCTAACATGTTTCAGTAAGGGAAAGGTGAACTCTTTCATATATGTTCCACATAATGCTCATTGAGTTAGCAACAGCCCAAGGTAATATAAGGAAAAGAGTCTGAAAAGACAATAGGGCAATAGGCAACAGGACTATAAAAAATAACAACCAATCAGCATTGCTCCAGGAGATTTAGTAACTTTAGCAATATGCAAGGAGTGGATACATATTTAGACTTTTGATCAAGAAGAAATCCACTTTCAATGCACAAAAGAACTTTTTTAAAGAGTGTGGATCAATTACATACCAGTAACAATTACCAAAGTCAGTTCACCCTTGTGTAAAACCTTTTCCAGCATTCAGTACTAACATATGCTGCGGTAAATGTGCTGTAAAGCTTAAAATGCTTTTGTCATCAGGCCTTTTCATGCTTTCATTTCTTAGTAGTAGACAATAATAATGGCTATGTACATTCATAGAACATATAAACATTTCCCGGATATCTTTTTCCTTCTACTTGCCAATGATGATCTCGTGTTATATTTCTGTATTGAAATAAAGATGAGATAGCCTTCCAATCCCAAAAGACAGGATTTTTTTTTTTCTTCTCTTCAGATTACTTATTTTAAACAGAAGGATGATGATGTGAAAAAACAAAAGGCTCCAGCAAATTTATACTTTTTCAACTATTTATTAGTTGAAGTGGACAGCGTGAATGTTAGTTTGGCCCTGTTGCCAAATAACTAAAATTAAACAAGAAGTCATCCTAAAATCATTAGAAGGTGACTCCTAAACACCACAATGGAAGAGAAGAATTGATTCATCATGCTAACTCACTGACGGTACAGTCCTGCTCATC
Source organism: Pelargonium fulgidum (assembly GCA_036897545.1). NCBI lineage: Eukaryota > Viridiplantae > Streptophyta > Magnoliopsida > Geraniales > Geraniaceae > Pelargonium > Pelargonium fulgidum. Next base: position 8,082 of record JAYMTE010000569.1, read on the forward strand.
AGCTTGAGTTTTGAGAGAAGCAGGATCTTTGCAAATTATGTGAAGGATCTTCATAATTATGCGCCCTTATACTGCCTAAGTTCTTAGTTTAGCCTTATACAATGATTTGCCAGAAAATGAACACTCAAGAAGTTGGAAGCACATCAACTGAACAACTTTAAAAATAAATGCTACTCTGCATATAATTGATAAGGTCATATTGCATGCATACATGTGAAATGGCTTGCTACCTTTTCCACAACCCAAGTTACAGTCAGGTCTATTATGATTTTTATGATTAAGTTACATAAGCCCAATGAGGTTGCTGGTCCTCATATACCTCACTCTTTGACTGGCAATCACAAAGGAGTTTTATGAGCAAGACATGCTTTATCCACCAATTGCAAGTACAAACCATAAATGTTAGTAACAGTGTACTACACTACTACCAAATAGAATAGCCCAGATAGGAACCTCAAACACATGGTTCAAGCTTGTATCCCATAGCATAGTTAAAAACAGTCTCTCATCCCATAACATTGTCATAACAACACAGTTCTATACAACTTACTAGGCATGGTAAGTTCTGTCTTAACATGCCTTGTAAGTTGTCTGCACTTTTCTAGAAATAAAATGTCCTCAACACTTTCACTTGACCCATCTGCTTGCCTTCCCTTGTCATCATTATGAAGCCATTACAATAAAATGAGCAGAATGAAATAGAAAAGGAAAACAAAATTTTATATTGCACATTGCCTTCTTCTCCCTCAGAGGAAATTATTCAAATAGCTGAACTATGTATTGAATTCTCATGTAATTGCTCAAGGTTCCAAACAATGAAGAGTGTCTAATGCTACAGGGCTTTCTCAGCAACAAAAGAGACACAATAATGGCTTCATTCAATTGAAACCAAGATGTTACATTTCCATATATATAAGTCAACATTTTTTATGAAAAGAGACAAGAAATTCAAGTCCTCAATCAATAATACCTGTTTGCCGAAACACTGCATTTCGTACCTGGCGCAGATCCCTCCCTTTGAGGGTCCTCCCCACACCTTCAAGAACCGAGCAGGCGAGAATCGGCGAATGCGCTGAGCTTCTAGCCACCATCTCATGCGGCGGCAGTATCTCGCCGTCCTCTATGACATCTTCCTCCTCGTCGACTTCGTCGAAATCTTGGATCCTCCTCGTGATCTTAGTCATCACCGGAACATTCACCGGCGCCGACTGGTGGTACATCCCCGACGAAGGCAACGCTATCCGCTCCTGCGGCGGCTTGGGAATTAACGGAATCATGCGGGAAGAGGAAATAGACGCTTTTTGGTAGAATAACGATTTTTTGCTGATATTCGGTGACGTCTCATCCTCCGGGAGGGCGGCGAGGATCCCGAAGGTGTCCTGTTGTGCGAAAACCTTGGGGTGGGGGAGGAGAGGGTTGTGGTGGCGCTGGCGCTGGCGGGGCGTGGAGGAGCTGGTGTTGTTCTGGTGGCTGGATTCGGCGAAGTCACCAGTCCAGAAAACGTCGTCTTCGTTGAACTCGTCTCCGACGGAGGAAGGGGTGGCGCTAGGGTTTTTGAGCGTCGCGTGGGAAACGCCGAGGAAACGGTCGGTGGTGGACGATTTCCTGCGGCGGAACCGCGAGGAGGGCCCGTTAAGGTCCATGGCGATCCGGCCGGGTCACGAGGCACAAGACGTAGCAGCTACTTGAATAGATAAATTAATGTAACGTTATTGCACTGATATGAGATGGATCTCAGTGGACGACACTGTAAACAGAGTAGTATTGCTATCGACAATCCACTGTAGCTACTGCACTGGCTGCTGGAATCCCAGTCGTCAATTCACGAAATATTTACGAATCTTTGCAGGATTCGACGAAACGAACGGTGATTGGTTCCGTGCAGTTTTGTGTTGATAACAGGTGATGGTAGAGGTGTGTGACGCAGCTGCGAGATTGGGAATGAAGAGGTTTAAATGGAAAAAAACGTGGGACAACTTGAATCAATTATGAATTGGCTGGCTCGTGATGACCATGGACCCATCCCTCCTTGGATATTCGTACTTTAAAAAAAAAAAAAAAATTGTATTTACTAATTTTAGAGGCAATTTTAGATTTACGGCATGAACTATTTAATTAAATCATATTGTATTTTTTTATCCAATTAAATATGGACTAAAAATTTATAATTTACTATTTATAAGTTAATTTTAACCAATTGACCAAACAAAATTCAATAATATTCATTATACCCTTGTTTTGTTTTGTTTTTAGTGTCTTCATGTTATTGATTGTTTCTTCTTTGCAAATGATGCCATTCTTTTTTATCGATTTAACGTTTGGGAGGTCGACTAAGCTCATCAGGCCTTGAGGGGTGCAAATTGAGTTCGGGTTCGATAATAAATTTGGTGATGCAAATTATTTTAGCGTTAATGTGGCAGCAGCTAGTTCAGTGGATATTGATCGACATAAGGCTGGGGTGCTAATGGTGGAAATTTTTAGAATTATTTGGGGGCTTATGCCAATATATGAAGGAACTTGCGTAGGCTTTCAAGTCAATGGTGCATCGGGTTTGAGAGAGGGTCCGAAGTTGGAACCACAAATATTTATCTCGTGTAGAAAAGGAAGTGTTAATAGAAGTTGTAGCCCATATCTTACCAAGTTATATTGTGAGCATTTATTTTCAACCATAGACGATCTATACTGAATTAGAGAAGATATTTAATGTATATTGGTAAGAATTTGCGAGGGTGGGTAAGCGTATTATACACGTGTTATCGTGTAAAAAGTTGTGTAAAATTAAAGGTGCGGGAATAATGGGGTTTTGTTTTTTTCGTGAACATAAGTTGACATTTTTAAGTCAACTTAGCTGGAGGTTGTTGGAGGCTCTAAAGTAACTATTTGGTCATGTTTCAAAGAGTAGATATTTTCCGAGTTACTCTTTTTTGATATGGTTTGTTCTTCTCATATGGTATCTATTTGATTATGCTTAACTCAAACCCATATAGGCCATCTTTTAACCAAAAGTTCGTCTCTATAAATAAAAATTGAGGGTAATTTAGCTTGTGAAACTATTTAAATAATTGTAGGCTATAAGAGGTTTGATTATATTCATCAAATATGAAAGCAAAAAGAAAACAACACATATATTTTGTCAATAATAATATTGAAAACAATTTTTCTTGATTTATTTTTATTAATTCTTGAATGGAGTGTTTTCAACGGGCCACTCATAATTACAACCCTTACTCTTTTCTTGTACTTCAAATATTTATCCCTTAATTTGACTTTGAGATTGTATATTACTCAACAAACATACATGCGATAAAGGAACCAGATTTGCATATACGTAGTTAGTCACATTTTCATCCATAAAACAAACTTATTTATTAGCGAATCATGATGATAAACAAAGGATTCAAAAGGTGAAAGTATTTGAGATGGATGGAATAAGAGGACCATACGTTGTTGGTATTTGAAACCTACGGGATATGGTTGAGATGATAATGGATTTGGACAAAATGGACCCCAAAATGGTGGTGGTGGGCTTGATCATGGAACGTCCTATAATGGTGGCGAAAGTGAAATCGAAGTCGGAGGTGTGAGTAGATGTGATGTTGTTGCTGGTTTTGACGGCGGCGGAGTAGAATTTGCAGGCGGTGATGGAGATGGCCACCTTGTTGGGGGTGTGAAAAAGTGATCGGAATAGCTAGTTGGTGGCGGAAAAAATAGACTAGGAGAGAGTCTATGTGGTGAAGAAGGTGTTCAATGAAACGGCGGGTTGTCGGGTCATGGTAGTGGCGGAGGCGGATTAGACTCATTATCCGGCGAAGGTGGCACAGTCTTACCATGATGGTCTGGAACGGAAACGCCATTGTAGCACCATGGGGAGATGGTGTGTCCATGCTACTTGTTTTCTTCAACAACACTAACTAGTTAGGTGGCTACTTATATTGTGAACACAATTTTGCTTGCATTAAATGGAAATGAAAATTGGGGAGGTTAGTAAATGTGATGGTTGAAGAAAGAATTGGTATTATGTTAGATGTGTTTAATTCATCAGCGATACGCGACAACTGATATTATAATTTGCAGGATAGATTATTAGATTCGGTTACTGTTTCAGGTCAACGGTGTTTTTAAAATATTTGAGTTTAAAGGTGAGGATTTGTGTGAAAGCTTTATGTGTTTGAAGAAACAAGTGTAACTTTTGAAGTTCAGCAAATTATTGGATTTGGTCACAATTATGTGCAGGTCAACGATGTCGTTAGAACATTTAATTTTAAAGGTGTGGATTCATGTAAAAGTTTTTCTATTTTACGAAAAAGTGTCAGTTTCAAAATCTAGAGTTAATTTTTATTATTATATGTATATTTCTTCTCCTCTTCCATTTTGTTTAATCAAATTGTTAAGCACCTGTTTATGTTCTCTTCAAATGCCTATAGCTAATATTTAGCAGCAGTTTTTAACTGCAGCGAAGCATGTAACTTTTATTCCATTTTTCCGTTGTATATAACCGCAAATACTGGGCCTTTTAACAATGATTGGGTAATTAGAAAAGCCCAAAAAGGCTATCAAAATAGATTGGCCCAATTTATTCTCAACCTTTTTTATCCTATCTCATATATTATCAAATGAAAGCACAACATTACTAATAAAAAAGAAAGGACAACGTTTAGCATCAATATCTCCATATATGTATAAAATGCATTTAGAGATAGCACGAATGAGTAAAATGTATGTAGAAATAAAATGCCACAAACGCTTTTTAAAGATTGCAATCAGAAATTAGTAAGTTTTAATTTTATCCTACTTTCGAATTTGTATATCCTCGTCATCTTTCTCCTAATAGTTTAAGTGACATAAGAGAATGAAAAGAAAAATGACTTTTGATAAATAATCAATTAAAATTTCACGTTTGTGATGATTCATTCTTCACTCTATTAAACGGACAAAAAAGGGGAGATCTTTTAAGGGAGGTCTAAAGATGGATATAAGCAAAGCTTATGACAGAGTTAGATGAAATTTTCTTATGGAAATTATGACGGAACAAGGATTTTCTGTCAAATGGTTTTTTCTTATTTGGCAGTGTATCTCAACAGTTTCCTTTCCCATTATGTTCAATGGTCATGAAACTCAATGGTTTAAGCCTAATCAAGGTCTTAGACAAGGAGATCCTCTGTATCCATATCTCTTCATCATGGTAGCATAAGGTTTTTCTTGTCTTCTGGAAGAAACTCAAGAGCAAAAATCGGTGAAGGCTTTTCCTATTTCCAGAGGAGGACCGGAGATAAGCCATCTTTTCTTCGATGATGATTCCTTTCTTTTCCTCAAGCTTTCTCTTGAAGCGTGTCAGAAAATCAGATCTATTATTTCAGATTTTTGAGATGGCCTATGGGCAATCCATTAACAAAAATAAATCTGAGTGGTTCTTTAGCCCCAGCATTCCTCGAAGGTTTATTAGAATTTTTCAGGATATTCTGCCTTTTAAAGTTGTCAAAAATCCGGGGAGATATCTTGGTATTCCTGATCTTGGTTCGTTATCTAAGAAAAAGTTGTTTCTCTTCCTTAAAAAGAAGATAGAAAGTAAATTTCAAGGTTGGAAATTAAATCTTTTGTCTCAAGCTGGGAAGCTAGTTCTTATTCAATCTAATCTTAATTCCCTACCGGTTTTCTTCATGAATCTTTTTGATCTTCCAAAATACTTCTCCAACTGGATGGATAGTTTTATAGCAAAATTTTGGTGGTCCAAATTGGGAAGTAACAAAGGAATTCATTAGATTAAAAGGAATATCTTAGCTTGGCCAAAAGGAAGGGGGCGTGTTAGGAATTAGAAACACCCACAGTTTCAATGTTGCTCTTCTTGCTAGCCAATTCAAGAGAATCATTAACAACTCGGAGAGCTTAGTCTCTAGAGTTTTGGTTGGGAAATATGGGCACAACAATTATCTGTGGAACTCAAAAGTTAAATCTCCTTGCTCTTGGATATGGAGAAGTTTGTGTAAAGGGAGGGATTTCCTTACGGAACATATGTCGTGGCAAGTTGGTAATGGAGATACAGTCAGAATATTCCAAGACAAATGGATCTCCAATGAGGTAATTCCCTATTATGGGAATAATTTTCTTAGTGAAAATGACACCGTCAACAAATTAATCCTGAATAGTCCTAAATCTTGGGATTATAATATGGTTATCCAAGCATTTCCTAGCCATATAGCAAATCAGATTCTCAAGATTCCTTTACCTAAATGGGGTGTTATCAAGGATAGGCTCAGATGGTCTCAAGCGGAGGTGGCCTCTAAATCTTTTTCTGTCAAGACTGCCTATGGTGTGCATAAAATCCATCATCCTAGTCATCAAGATTCCAATCCAGCTTCGCAAGAGGGGCAGATTGACTGGAAATACCTTTGGAGTGCTTGGATTCCTCAAAAATACAAAATTTTCTGGTGGAAATGGTTACATGAAGCTCTTGCTTCAAAAAATGGTCTGTTTAAGATGAAGATGACCCAAAATAGCTTGTGCCCGAGATGTGAAAATATCAATAAGGATGCTAATCATGTCATTCTCCACTGTCCGGATAGTGCCAGAGCTTGGTTTACTTCTCCTTTAGCAGTAAAAACAGATAGGATTTCTTCAAGTCGGCTCTGGCTTTCTGATATTCTTGCTAAAGCCAAATCTAAAAGTAATCCGGAGGTAATTCCTCTCTTCTGGAGTACGGCTCTAGCCTGGAATACCTGGAAAGCGAGAAATAATTTGATCTTCAAAAACACTCCTTTCTCGATAGACTATGTTATTCGAGAGGCTGCATTGCTGGTTGAGGAATTTCAAACAGCAGATAGTCAAAATAAGCAAATCAAGCAAAACTCTACTCTTAGCAATGGAGGTCATGTTAATATAAAGATGGATCTTAATCAGAGTTCTCTTATAGATAAATCTGACTTTGTTGCTTTATGTGACATATCTTACTCTCAGAATTCGGCTGGTACTGGTTGGGAATTGCAATCTAAGACAGGAATAGTGTGTGCTAGGCTTTGTGCCCCGTCTGAGGCGGATGATACATACAAAGCGGAGCTTGAGGCTGTTTTATCTGTTTGTGACTTTTTACTAGGGTAAAGTTAAAAATGTTTGTGTGCTAACAGATTCTCAAAATCTTTACAGGGACATCAGGGCTAAAGATTCAGGAAGAAGTATTAGCAGAATAGACTACGGAGCTGCAATTTCGGACATAAGACATGTCTTTTTTGACAACCACCTTAATGTTGAAGTTTTGTATGTAAATAAGAAAATCGTAGCTCCTGCTCACTGTCTAGCTAAAGTAGGCAGGTTAGGCCAAAGAAAAAATTGGGTGTAATATTTTGAATGATGTTTATTCTGCTAATTAAAATATTAAGTTCTAGTGTTAAAAAAAAGAAAGTATAGAAATAAACTTCAAACGATAAAATACTAGATATATAATAAATTCAGTCTCAAAATGATTGTTATGTATATGTCTGTGTAATGATTAGTTGATCTCAGAAAATTCCTTAAAAACAATCTTAGAAGCCTTTGACCAGAACAGCATATGCAATGGAGCAAGTTAGAACAACTCCAAGTCCACGAACCTAACTTCCCTTTTACCAAATAGAACTGCTAAAGCCTAAAGCCACTCAACAACTCTATTTTTTATTCTTCACTACACTATAAATATGATTCACAGTATCAGCACATTTCACAATCCAAATCAACATCTAATTTTCCAATTCTCGCATCCTTCATATCTGATCATATTCATATATAGCCCAATGGATTCCTCAAAGATCAGCGACGCGACCACAATTACCATTCCAGAGTCAAGAAGAACCTATTCCAATAAGGGAAAAGGTGTCGCCGGCGCCGCCTCTGCAGAGCCTCCCATCGTGTCCGCTACGAAAGCCGCCAAAAGCTCCCAGGGAGGCGGTGGCTGGAAGCGGGGCGTAGCCATTTTCGACTTTGTTCTAAGGTTTTTTGCCATTGCAGCTGCTCTAGCTGCCACCACCATTATGGGAACAGCCGACGAAACCCTTCCCTTTTTTACTCAGTTCTTTCAGTTCCAAGCTAGCTATGATGATCTTCCAGCTTTCTCGTAAGCTAAAACACATACATTTCAAATTCATGATTGATTGACAAGACAAAATTATATATATATTTGTATAAATTGCAGGTTTTTTGTAATTGCAAATGCAATAGTTAGTGGCTACCTTGTCCTCTCCTTGCCCTTTTCTGTGGTCTGCATTGTTCGACCGCTTGCTGCATCAGCGAGGCTTCTGCTAATCATCCTCGACACAGTAATTATTTATATTCATTTCCAGAATGTGTTTCTTGTTTTTTGATGAATTAATTCTTGAATCTTGATTTTGATTACCTGCAGGTGATGCTGGCTCTGACAACAGCAGCTGCAGCATCAGCAGCTGCGATAGTGTACTTGGCACATAATGGGAATCAAGGTGCGAATTGGCTGGCCATTTGTCAACAATTTGGTGATTTTTGCCAGAGCACCAGTGAGGCTGTGGTGGCTTCCTTCATATGTGCAGTCATCTTCATGTTTCTGGTTGTGTTGTCTGCTATGGTTCTCCGGAAACATTGATAAAACCGGATTTTCAATCATGGATTTGTTGGATTAGACTTCATGTCTCAGTTCCTCTATGTTAAATCACAATGGTCTTGTGTTATTAGTTTTATTTTGTCCGATAGGAAAGTTCAGATTGAGTTTGAGGCTGCTAAACAAGTTGAGCCCAGAGCCTTTTTTTTCTTTTTCTTTTTTGTGGAGGGTTGTAAATGTGAATTGACTTGAATTTAGGTATCAATTGCAAAGTCAATTTAATTGTGTATTTTTTTTTCCTTTCTTTTGGAATGTCAATGTTACATATATTAAATGAAGAATCCAATTTGCTGTAAGTAACCATCAAACAATTCATCATTCACTAGTAAAATACCCATGTGTTGCACGGGAGTATGAATATATTATTACAGTAAAAATATTAGGAAAAATATTTTTTCATGTATGTTTTTTACATGTATTTTACATGTATAATTGATGTT
>JAYMTE010000570.1:0-17117 GCA_036897545.1 Pelargonium fulgidum
TAAATATTTTTATTAGTTTTACTAAATACATGTAAAAATAGATGTAAATAGAATACATGTATGAATCCTCCTCCTTTTTTTTATAAGCTCCTTATGAATTATTTTTTTATAAAGTAAACAAAACCCTAATGATCTTTTTCATAAATGTGTGTTCTTGCTGCAACAAATTTAAAAGATAACTGCATAATCAATTGGAAAATAATGAAAAATAAGTGAATGTGTGAATTTTGTTTAAACTGAGCTAAATTGAGTTTGATAATATTTGATAGGAAACAAAGATTTGAGAGGATAACCAAGAACTTGAAGGTGACAAGGGTTATAGCCACATTAGTGGAGGAGATGAAGGTGATTGGCTCAAATGGTGATTCACAATGCACCGACGTCATGGCTCCGGTCGCCCATAGCAAGAGGAGTCCCGTTTTGCTCCTCATGGGTGGCGGTATGGGCGCCGGAAAGAGCACCGTCCTCAAGGACATTATGAAAGAGTAACTAATTAACTACTCCATATCGTTGTTGTCACAGTATAAAACTAATATTGAGCTTTACACGTACTAGTTACGTACATACATGAATGAAAGTGACCATTTGGCAGGTCATTTTGGTCCGGAGCGGCAGCCAAAGCAGTGGTTGTAGAGGCCGATGCGTTCAAAGAGACCGATGTTATCTACAGAGCTATTAGCTCTATGGGTCATCACGACGACATGCTTCAGACGGCTGAACTGGTGAATCTAACTATTCGATTTTAATATTTGTTATGCATTTTTTACTTCGACATATGATTTAATGTTCGTCTTAATTTGTGTACTTATTTGTGTAATTGTGTTTGCGCACTAAATTACTTCTTTCCTATATATATGTAATGTAATAGGTGCACCAGTCGTCCACTGACGCAGCATCATCCCTCCTCGTAACTGCACTTAACGAAGGACGGGATGTGATCATGGATGGTACGTTGGCGTGGGAGCCTTTCGTCGAGCAGATGATAAGTATGGCAAGAAATGTTCACAAACATCGTTATCGCATGGGGGTGGGCTACAAGGTTGCTGAGGACGGATCCATTACCGAAACCTATTGGGAACAAGTGGAAGACAAAGAAGGGCACGGAAATGAAAACGAATACAGAAAACCATACAGAATCGAGCTGGTTGGAGTGGTTTGTGACGCTTATCTAGCTGTTGTAAGAGGCATCAGGTAATTCTCAATTCATTACTAATTCTCCGGAACGATCTTGTATTAGTATTTGTTATTTGTTATGACAAGTGACGTAATTGTGTAACGTTAAAATATGTAGGAGAGCCATTATAACGGGAAGGGCAGTGAGAGTGAAATCACAATTGACCTCTCACAAGAGATTTGCAAGGGCTTTTCCAAGATATTGCAAACTTGTTGACAATGCCAGACTCTATTGCACCAATGGTGTGGGAACCCCTCCAAAGGTACATCATGTCATCCAAGATTTTAAGCTACGTCAGTAGTACACGTCATACCCCATTGTGATAAATGAAACGACAGCAGTTCAGTTCTTTAGGCAAGAACGCCAAAACCACGTCGTTTTGGGTGTGGTTGCCTCAAAAGATGAAACGTGGTCCATCCATTTATCACAACTGTAGGTTGACATGCATGAACTAAAATCTTAGGAGGCACGGTGATGACATGACACGTCAAAATTGGCATTCAATTCAATTTACTTGTAATAATTTGTATATTGTTTGGAATGCAGTTGATGGCATGGAAAGATGGAGACAACAGTCTGCTGGTAGATCCAGAAGAAATAAGAAACCTGAAATTGGTGAGCAGCTTGAATGCAGATGCAGAATCCATATACGAGCTTTATCCGGAACCGAGTCCGATCGACAAGGAGGGATCTGTCTGGAACGATATTGTAATGTCTCCTTCAAGAGCAGCCACTCAAGAACAGTTGAGAACTTGCATTTCCAAGATTGAGCACTCAACATCATGATTTGATCATTGGATGTTTAATTTGTGGATATGGATTTGTGTGATTTTAACAATATACATACTGATCAAACTGCAATTGCATGGACTTCATATTTCTTTGCCTAACTCTCATGATATTATTGTTTTGGTTTATCATGTTCTTGGAGCTCCACTGTTTTGGGAAGTAAATTATGCAGCAAAGCATGGGAAGCAATTTGTTCCATTACTTTATGGTTCGTTTGGCTCGGGAGGAATGGTCTTGTGTTTCGGGAAGCTTACCCGAGTGTTCAGATACTATTCTTTGTGTCCAAAGTTTCAGTCACTCTCAGATTCTTTATTTAGGCAACTCTTGTAATTTGTCTTTTTCCTTCAATTTGGTTATCTGACCTCATCTCGTGTTTGAGATGAGGTTCAAGACTATGCATTTTATTTTTAACCTTCGAGATGAATAAATAAAAGTTACAAGTAGTTTATAAAAAATTGATATTAATGTTTTGGAACAGTGACAAAATGACAATATCCAAGATCCTTTATCATCTTCACAATTATAACCATAATTTTGTGGAGTCTTTATTTTTATTTTTTAAAGTTGTTTCAAAAGTACCCTAAATCCTAATCCCATGTTGGAAACTCACTAACTTTCGGTTCCTTCTATGTAACTTTATTTTCTTTAAAGAGATATTGTCGGGTGTCGATAAATGTGGGAAGAGTGATTTGTGAACACCTTTTTTATTCAATATTATTATACCATTTTTTCTCTTAACTTTTTTACTTTCAATTTTTAACTTTTAAATGCTTTGTATTCTTTTCTGGTCGTTGATGGAAGTTTTTCTTAGTCAATGAGACACAATGAATTCAGGGGCGGAGCCAAACTCATAATTTGGGGGAGGCACAATTTTTTATCAACATTACTTAAAATTGTAGGTCGTTAACTCTGCATAGTCTAATGAGTTTTTCTTTTTTTTCAATTCAAATTCAAAATTTCTTTTTTAAGATTCATCATTATTTATTAGAAAGTTAGAATTACTTTGATTTGGTTGTATTTTTTTAAACAAAGATATTATTTTATGTTTCTAAAACTTTATACAACACTAAAATAATGAAACATTAAAAATACTATAAGCGTGGTTTGGAAATTTGAATGGTTTATTGGGCTGGTATTTACTTGAAAGATGAGGGCTGAGAGAAAGGATTGAATTGAGTTTGAAGCTTGGGGGTGGTTAGACTAATAAAAACAGATGGGCTGATTTGAATTGAGTTTGGGCCTTGGGATGTTTCAGAGCTGTGGGTGGGCCCATGTCTATGACGGCCCACCCTTGACTCTGTCACTAACTGCATTATTGTCGTCGTCTTGTCTAAATGTTAGATAACTTTTCTAATAATTGTATTCTAAATCCAATATCTATTATCGAAAGTTTAATGTCCTCTGTCAATATCCAATGTCAAGGATATGCCAACAGTCGTGCTACGGACACATAACATACATGAGGTAACACACCAAAGAACGACGACCTTGAGGCGGTTTCAGGACATTGCCTCGGGCGTGATCTCGTCTGAAATCACAATAGCTTTGGAGAGCGTTTTTAGAGATAAAGTTAGAGAAAAAAAGAAAAGTAAAATGTCATTGTGAGGATCCCCTTCTATTACTTACCAAGTGAGAGGTTTACATACTTGTTACCATTTTTGTGATGTATCGATAGAGAGTGGGATTTGCTTGCAAGCTTGAGTTTCTTGCCTCCTGGGCAAGCATGTCAGGCGTTTGAGGTCTCCATACATCCCTTACGAGCCAGAGTGTTCGTCAAAAACCTTAGAAATTTCTACCAAATCAGGTAGCGTCCTAAGGTTCCAAGAAAGTCGGTCGGAATGTACGTGTTTGATGTTCAGAACGTCGAGGGGCTTGAAAGTCATGTTGTTGGGATGTGTGACTGATGTTTATTGAATTGAGTGGCCTTTGCGAAGCATGAGAGGGTTGTTGGTGTATCTTTGTATGATGACCATGTATTGAAATCCTTCTTAGACCTTTAATTTGAATGATTTTTAGGAAATGATCAATGGAAAAAGAATAATACAAGTACTCCATCGTAACACTTGAATGACAGTCCTAGTGACCTGATGTGCTTGGCTAGCAAATATGGAACAAATGAGTACGTAGGATCATCGTGACGTCGTGAGCTCGCTTGCAGACGCAGAACGAAAGAGGACGTAGGACTGTCACGATGACCAAGACTTGGCTCACGAACGAGGGGGGTTAGAGGACGTAGGATTGTCGTGACATCCTGAACCATAATTCATCGGGGCGTGCAATGCGATTTACTCTTACATCACGAGCGAGCAAGCTTGGCATGGTGATGCCTTTATCAATGAAGACTTAGCTCATTTTTCTTGGCCATTGTAAGGTTTAAAAAGCCTTGATCTTGGCTTAAAAATGAATTTGGGTGTGACCAATGGCTTATGGTGCACACGATAGTTCCGAGCGCGACCCATGACTTATGGTGCGCACAATGACTTCAGCAGAACTCAAGAGATTTTTGTCTCCATTGACGTCATTCGAGTTGGTTGCAAGTTGGTGAAGTCGTGTTTATGAGAACATGTCCCTAATTTCTTTTTTAAAGTTTTTTTTTAATTTGAAATATAAATAAATGTCACATGTCAACAATTTTTATCCACGTCGGCATACACGATAAACATGAACAAGATTAACAAACAAGTTAAGGGGTTGTGACGGTAGGCACCACATTAAGTTAAAAATAAAAAATTTAGGAATCATATTTGGTAGAATAAAAGTTTCAAAATCAAATTAGCCTTTAATCCACAAAATAGTGGCTGAACTTCTAAAAAAAAATTAAACAAAATTGTGGTTAATGTTATATAAGTTAACTTTTAAAAGGAAAAAAAATAAAATAAAATAAAAACAACACAATGAGATGTGTCCTTATCTTGATAATTTCAAAGAATGGGGGATGAGTTTATAATTACCGAAACTTACAGCCACTTATTTGCAATATTTGTGGCTCGCATTCTAGGGTTACACAGCCCGGCCCTATCATATACAAATAGAAAAATTCTTCCCCATCCCAAAAACCCTAGCACTCTTTGCAGGTAAGAGACAGATCTCGCAGCTTCCTTGCGGTTAGGGTTTTTCGATTCCAATCTCCAACCATGGTGAGTCTCAGATCTCTATCTCACACATTTTCTCTTCTTGTTCTTCTTATCGTTCTCCTCATGTGACTTGCTTTTCCACATCTCAGGCTGATGTTGATCCGGAAGTTGCTGCCGCCGGCGTGCCGAAGAAGAGGACGTTCAAGAAGTTCAGCTTCCGTGGCGTCGATTTAGATGCTCTTCTTGACATGTCCACTGATGAGCTTGTCAAGCTCTTCACTGCCCGAGCTCGTAGAAGGTAATACCGGTGATTTTCATTTATCTGATGCCAAAATGTATTTTACTCGAGGATTTGTGCTGTATTGGAAAAAGGTGTTTTTACCTAATCTGTGTTATTTGGTTTTGTTTAACTAGGTTTCAGAGGGGTTTGAAGCGCAAGCCTATGGCTTTGATTAAGAAGCTACGCAAGGCGGTAACTGTTCTAAACCTTTATTTAGCTGTTAAATTTCTGTTTGATTTTGTTATTCCTTTTAAAAAAAATGGTTTTCAATTTAGTGTATTGTGACTTGAAAAGCTTAGTTTGCTTGAAAATAAGTCTAATAGATAAGTTCATTAACACTTCCGTTGATAATAGTTTTCAGTCAGATCCCAAGCACTCATGTCTGCTTACTGTTTCTAATGTGTTGCGTAAATGTTGCATTTTTTTAGCTGTGGTTTTATAGTTATGTGATTATTGTATTGTATACGGTTATGTTTTAGAAATAGTTGTGAGTTTGAATTTTGAAACATTGAATAGCCATATTTTCAAATAGATTCTGAAAACTGATAGGTGAGATTTTGATTATTAGACTTGTCTGGAAAAAAAAATAATGGTTAACCTTCCTCTGTCCCAAAATGAGTATCCAATTCCTCTTAATTTTTTCAAAGGGAGGGTTCTCTATCCTCTTGGTTATTTATTGTATAATTGCCAACAATATCTCCAATCCAAGTTTTGTTAAAACTTAAAACCCTCCTGGTTTTTACTACCTCCCACTAACATACCTTCAATTTTACAAAAAAAAAAAATGGGAAAGTGGAATCTCATATTGTGGCCGAGGGAGTATAGTTTATACTAATTGGATGCATCAGTGCATAACTTATCCTTTGTTATGCATCAGTAGCAGTGTATGCATCACTTTCTGTTACTAGTTGAGTTTAGTATGCAACTTTTGATTAATACCCTTATTATTGTCAGAAAAGGGAGGCTCCACCTGGTGAGAAGCCCGAGCCTGTCAGGACCCACCTGCGTAACATGATCATTGTACCTGAGATGATTGGAAGCATCCTTGGGGTGTACAATGGAAAGACCTTCAACCAGGTTGAAATCAAGCCTGAGATGATTGGTCACTACCTGGCTGAGTTCTCCATCTCCTACAAGCCGGTTAAGCACGGTAGACCTGGTATTGGTGCTACCCACTCTTCAAGGTTCATTCCCCTCAAGTGAAACTGCTTGTTGACTAGATGTTTGGTCGTTATTTTACCTTCTACAAACAAGCATGTTGATCGAATTTTTGTTTTTTAATTTTTAATGTGCTATGGCTTTTGAACCATTATATTTAGATGATCTATTATTGGGAGCTTATTCATATTATCATTTTAAAATTCTGCTTATAGTTTTGGTATCGTGACAAAAGTGGTTATTATTTAATAGGAATTTCTTTGACAATATAAATTACCTAGAATGCTGAACACCATCTAATGTGTCTTGTGACCTAGAACAATATGCCGGATTATTTATATACATGGGTTCTGTTTAATCTCTTTCATGTCCTAATGGAGTTGCTACGATATTTACTTTGTCGGATTAGACATGGGTCATTGTGCGCTGCATTGCTTATGTCTATACTTGATGTGCATTTATTTTGTCATTCTGGGGTCGAACAAAATAGGGTTTGATTTGCAGTTGTCATTGATTTCAGATGCTGATAGCTGTCTGGTTTTAGCTGGCACAATGTTTGAGCTTTGGTCATAACCCTTTTAGTGGATGAATTGGCAAATGATTTTGAAAATCTGTGGTTTGGAGTTGTGAAATTGCCCATTGGTTTGGCTATAATTTCCAACATCTAATTCTCCAACCAATCCTTTTAATAATCCATTGTTATTGGTAAATTATTTTTAAGCTACACGTTTTGACATGACTAACCCAAGATTCACATTGTATCATATACCCTAAAGTTCGTGGTTAGTATTAAGCATAGTATCTCATAGCAATATACTTTGGAATCTTCCAAAAAAAAACAAAAGAGCGTATGAAAAGATCCAGTGAACATTGAATCTCATTCTCAGCAACCTGTCTTGATCCAAACCGCCGTTGAATTTTTAGCCCCACCTCCATTGTCGAATGCTGCTATGTTGTGCACTATGTTATTGCTAAATGTGCAAAAATTCAAATTTCAGTCCAATAAGTTTGTGTCAATATTTATTTCTTACATTCTTAGTCCTGATTTGTGCTTCACTTTTATTGATTCTTCTCATGATGAAGACATTACGCCCAAATTAAAAAAAAAAAAGACCCGAAGAAGATATTAACGCAATATAGTTGATTACGAGACTGGGGAGAAGGCTTAACGAATTGTTTGTACATTACATAAACATTTTGAAAACAATAGAGTTGCAATTTAGGTTGATTATAAGACATTACTGAACCTCTTCCAGAGATCCCATGTTTATTTGTTTCTTTTGCATTTGTCAATCATGTTGAAAATAATTTGAAGAGAACAATAAGGTTGTGCAATTTGATTTTGCTAAACACTGACCTCTAGTTGTGCTCGTGTTGTGTCCTCTGCTAAGGCTGTTGTTCCTTAATCCTCTGTGGAGCAAACAAATTTTCTTGCGGACAAAGCAAAATTTCAATCCCAGCTTGCTGCAACTTCATCTGAAAAAGAATTTTAGAGGCTTCTCAAAGAATTTGTCTCCCAAGTCGATTCAGATTATGATAAGGATGACTCAGTTGATCTCGAAGGGTGTTATGGTTTACAATTTTTTTCAAAGTTTGGAAGATGTTGACGAAGATTTCGACTCCACTGGGTTCTTTGCTCTAAAATAACTGAGGTTAACTAAGACGTAAAGAGAGACATGCTAACTAAAGAGAAGTAAAAATTTGTTCTTATTGCTTTAAAAGCTGAAATGACTCAAAAGTTAATTAAAAGTAGATTTCTTTTACCAATTATCAAAAGTAGATTCCCTCTGCCAATTAGCTCACAATTCAAGATGTGAATAAATTGAAAAGGAATTCAAGACCGCCCGGATTTAAGAAGATTTTAAGTCTGTCCTTTAACCTATTTAAAGGCTTGGTTTTCATTTGTAAAACTCAGACTTAAAATTGTACTCTCTCATAGTTTACTTTCAAGTGTCATACTCAAATGTGTTTGCGATCCTGTATTTGTCAAGTGTGTTTACGATCCTGTACTTATTATATATATACACACACACGCACACACACGTACGTATGTATTCACATTTTCAAAGACAAATGACACGGATTTGAATATAAATGGTTCAAATCCAGCATCCAGGTGTAAGGAAGCATCACAAGCAGTCAAGTTTGCCAAGCCTGCCTAATCTCTGTCACCTTCAACAAAACTTGTCTCCAAGAAAATATAGTTTATGCTACCTCAGCCTAATTTAAGGCCAATCAAGCCTAATTATTCCTTATTAACTTCAAGAAAACATGTTTTTAGCAATAAAATTAATCGTAACTATTCCCTATTACCTTCAACAAAACATGTTTTTAGCAATTAAAATTAATGTTCTGGCTACTATAATCATATTAAAGTAGCATAAAAAATAAGATGAAAAAGAATTTGCTTACTCTGAATTTTATAATATATTAAACAGCACTTTAGTTTCTACATGACATTCACATGTAGCTAATGGTCTTTCCTATTATTTAATTTCATGATTTGTGGAGGAGTGAGTACCTACTTTGACCCAATGGCCAATGCCATATATAAACTCCTCAGCTCTCTCCTATTTCCTTCATCATTTTCTGTTTCATTTTCTTGAATCCTGTATTGCTCAAAGCTCTTTTCTTTTCAGTTTTTTTTATCAACATGGAACATGAAAACCAGTATCTGCAAGCTCTTGCACCAAAATATGATTGTCTTCTCTTTGGTAAGCTTTCATGTTTTGAACATTTGGTCCTTGAAAGCCAAACATGGTTGCTGATTCTTTTGTTTTTCCAGATCTTGATGATACCCTTTATCCCCAGAGTTCTGGTTTGTCCAAACAATGCGCCAAGAACATAGAAGGTACAATAAATCAACATCCACAGATCATTTTCCAATTCCATTCACCTAATTTTACCTATTTTCTGATCACTTGTTTTGATTTGAACAGAATTTATGATTCAAAAGCTTGGCATAGATGAAGCTGAGGTCCCGGAGATGAATCGGGTTCTATACAAGAATTATGGAACATCAATGGCGGGTTTACATGCCATTGGCTATGACTTTAACGACGATGACTATCACAGGTGCAAGTCTTCCCAACTTTGATGCATAGATCATATTATATGACATAATCTAATTGTTGATTTCTTGCTTTGCAGCTATGTCCATGGAAGATTACCTTACCAGAATTTAAAAACAGACCATGTTCTAAGGAGTCTTTTACTTAGCTTGCCTATTCGCAAAGTTGTGAGTTTTCTAATTCTTTTGCCTCTGATATGAAACTTGCATAGCTTAAAAAGCTTCAGGTTCTGATATTTATGTATCTTTGATCTGTAGATTTTCACTAACGCGGACAAGGCCCATGTAGCTAAATCTCTCAGAAGACTTGGTTTGGAGGATTGTTTTGAAAGGGTTGTGTGTTTTGAGACTCTAAATCCCAACACTGAAACCAAAAATTCAGGCTTGACAGTACCAAGAAAAGATGTTATTTTCAGTGCTGGTTCAGTGCTTCCTGAGACTCCAACTGTTTGCAAGCCATTTGAGAGTGCATTTCAACAAGCTTTCAAGATAGCCAACATCAACCCTCGGAGAACTGTAGGACTCCAAACTCTTGCTTCTGCATAAGTTTTCAATCAATTTTTCTGTTTACTGATAGTTTCATTGCCTAATTTTCAGCTGTTCTTCGAAGATAGTATCCGGAACTTGCAGACCGGGAAGCTCTTGGGATTGCACACAGTGTTGGTAAGTCAATATTCATAAGGAAAAAGGCCAAAAATGGTCCCTAACTATCCAGATCGTGCCATTTTGGTACCCGACCTATCAAACATGTCATTTCAGTCCAAAAGATAGACGAAAGAGCTAATTTAGTCCAAACGTTTTCAAAAATCGAGCCGTGTAAGGACATTCAGTCAAATTCATTGACTGAACCATTAATATCAATTCTTGCCATGTCATCAAAACTTAATGGATTTCGTCTCTGATTTTGACGGAATGTCTTGATGGAGCTCAGTTTTTGGAAACATTTGTACTAAATTGACTCTTTTGCCTATCTTTTGGACTGAAATTTTACGTTTGATAGTTCATAGACATTTTTAAGAGATAATTAGTCCAAACTGTGTCTCACCAATTTGCTGATAATGGGTGCAATGTGTTATAGGTGGGCACTTCTCAGAGGCCAAAAGGAGTAGATTATGCAGTAGAGAGCATGCACAATATCAGAGAAGCAATACCAGAGCTATGGGAAAGGAATGAGAAGAAAGTGAAGAAGAATTATTCAGGAAAGATGGTTATAGAGACATCAGTGACTGCATAGCTTTAGTCTTGTTAGTTTAACATAATGTTCAAGTGAAAAAAAGAAAGTATTGAATATTGATATCATGAGAGGTCTATTGCACACCCCTCTCTGTGTTATTTGTACTTTTTATGATTCTGATGTCAAATAAAAGTCCTGTACTGAATGTTATGGTCCAAAAGCCATGCACTGGTAATATTCCTTTGTAAAAATCATGTACAGTATCATTATGCACAACTTTAGTTAGTGCTTGGTAATACCACTGATGGCTTAAGGGAGGTGTCACGTAAGCAAAAGACTAATTTATTCGGTAAAATGCAAAAAGAAAAAGAAAAAGACCTTAATCGATCCACAATTACAAAATTCCATTACTTAAATGACCTACAATTTAAGTAAGTGTTTTATTATTATAGTTTGAGTTAATAATATATCACTTGCAACATTCTATGGAACTGATAAAAAATCACTTATACAAGTTGTGCAAATGAAATGAACTAGCTAGTTCAGCTCTAAATAGTAATATGTCCACAAATAAAGTTGTGTATGATCAAAAATCAATATAAAAATTAAATGTTGAAATATATATACATAAGCATTGTCCAATGTTGTATACAACAATTGCATCTGCTGATAGTTATGTACTATCCTTTATATATCAGCTCAATCAAAATATACCCATGTCTTGCTTCTCTACTTCATCAGTACCTGTGAACGATGATGCAGCGATAACTGCATGTTCATGAGGTTCGGGTTCTGTTTCAGACACCTGATCTTGGAAGTCATACGAAAGAGGTTCTGGATCGATATTGGTACCTGTGAACGATGCAGTGATAGCTGCATGTTCATGAGGTTCGGGTTCTGTTTCAGAAACCTGATCTTGGAAGTCATACGGAAGAGGCTCTGGATCGCTATCGGTTTCGTATTCACCATTAGTACCATCATTATACATTCCAAGATATGCCTCGTCTCCTTCCTCCTATTTGTTGGGGTGAAGGACAACATATGGAAAGCGTTAAATAAGACAGACCACAAGCATAAACATAGGAAATCATATGAACACGTACCTCAGAGTTATCATCATCACTAACATAAGCAGATTCTAATGTTTCATACAACTTCTCATCTCCTTGGTCTTTCACAGTCTCCATTTGATCCTGCCAATGTCAAACATGTGATGAATATGATTTTTAGAATTTTTTTAATGCTTTCCATAACATTTACTTCAAAAAGATAACTATAAGCACGGGAACCATACAAGCTCAGATCTTAGTTTTTCCACTCGATTCTGCACAGCTGATATGTGGTTTAGTAGAGCCTGTTTCACAATCATGAAATGAATCAGGTCAAAGTAAAAGAATTAGCATCTCAAATCATCTTTGTACAATGAAAGCAGTAAAATTTCAATAACAACCAAAATGCCATTGGAAAACATCCACTGAATCCAGCTGCATTCAGTTATCACTATTACTAATGAATCTTTGAGTTCTAATAAAGGAGTGAAATCTTACATTTAGTCCCAAATCTGAAAAGCAGAAGCTTAGAAACAATAGATACACATTGCTACATACCTCACGCCTTTGAAGCTCAATTGACCGAGCCAAAGCTTTTCTTTTCGTCAAAAGATTCTTTGGTCTCAATGTTGAAGGTCGCTGATAATCCTTTCCCCGGAAAACTATTACAGCATATCCTTTTGACAGTTTGTCTACAGAAACCAAGACGCCTCCACTCTCAGCCTCAAGAGCTATTGCAACTTTTTTTACCTGGTCAAATGTTTTAGCATTAACAATGATCTTCACTAGTTCCCGGTACTTCCAGTGCAAATGCATGTTCTCCACTGTTCCGTCAAAAACTCCACGCCTACCTGAAACCAGAAAAAATGCACCCATGTTAAAACTACTCTGGAACTAAAAATAGAAACATGACATAATTGTCAGTTACAAGGTTTTTTTTTTTTTTTTTTCTTACCAAGAAGTAAGAAAGCCTTCATTTTCAAACCAAGCTTGCGAAACATAAATCTCTCCTCATCAGAGATGCTATTAGGGTCTGCTTGTCGGTCTGATGGTTTCAAAAACGCCTCTACCTTACATAAGGCTGCTTCTGCTTTCCTTAGCTTTCGTTCAGCCTGAAAAACTCAAAATGATTCAGAACATGATATTCCGTAACCCGAAATATACTATCAACTAAGAATGGAAGATGTGATGCTTCAAAGAATAACTAGCTAGGGCACTGATAACGTGCATTATTAATTCATAGCTTCATATACCGTTCCAGTGATTGTGACTGAAGCTATTCTAGGCTAACTAAAAAAATTATCCTACTATTAGAAAATAATAATGAATAAAAGGAAAATCCAAAGTTTAAAACTTACAAAAGCAAGCTTATTCTCCAGTTTTTTAACAACTCTGGCATGTCTCAACGTTTCACCTTCTCTAATAATCTTTTCCTTATGATGGCCAGAGAACTTTTTACCCCACCTAGCATCTGCATCCAGTGTTTCTCCAAGGGTACCAGCTATTCCAGATTTATTTTCTCTTTCAGCAGTTGGTAAAACAAAGGTAGATACTCTCAATCGTGCTTGCTCTTCTTCATCTTGCAAGGTCTTTGCCAATCTTTCCTTTTCCAGTAATGCTTCGGTGACATCAGGTGACAAAAAGTCTTTTCCTCTATAGAAGACCAAGAAATCCTTGCTTCTAGAAAGAAGCGTGCCCCCTGTCAATCTCTGCAGACAACAAAATCTTTACAATCAAATTTAAATGTAGCATGCCATGCTTTGTTTTCTTCTTGTCAGTTTCAGCATTCGTGATTTATAAATTGCAAGTTCAATGGACGTTGCAAATAGTTGCTCTCGTGAGTGCAGGCAAATCACTGGGTAACAGTACAGAGAGCACATGTGTTTCAAATACAATAAGATGTATAATAACAAAGACAAGAGGCTGTCCTCCATTCATATGCTTAATTACTTTGTTGTTGAAATCTGTATGAACGAGGCATAAGGCACAACTTGACGGTCAGTAAGGACAAGAGCTTAGGTTCAAGTAAAACCTTTTACTTGAGAAAGGGCCTGAGGCAACAAAATGAACTAGTCTACAAACACTAACAAAAAGGAAAATAACCACAATGGCCTCTTTTGTTGCTAGGAGCCTAGGACCCTGCATTTTAAATTGTAAAAAAGAGAACAGAATGCAGTGCATTAGCAAGATACTAGGTTTCATAATATATAAAACGGTATCAATTCTTTTATATGTCAATCTTCCACTTGATGTGGAACTACTTTTCACAACCCTTTTTTTTTATAAGCAACTACTTTTCACAACCTGAATACGCCAATCATTAAACTTTGCAAACAGAATAACAGAAGAGGTAACATCAAGGCTTCTGAAAAGGTTCATGATTGCAGAACTTTTTATCATCACAAAATAGAACCACATTATTTCAATACCTTGAGATCCTCCGCCATTCTCTCACTAGTTGTCAGCTGTACACCACGTTTTAGTGCAATCTTTGTAATAGAACTTCTTTCCCATAACTTAATCATAGCAACAGCAAGACCCTGTAGCTGCCTGCTTCTACCTGGAAGAAATATATAATAAACTACCAAGAGACATCTTGAAAATTATTCAGAAATCTCACAAGAACAATTGCATACCCAACGCAAAATGTGGAGGAAGAATTTTGCCAAGCCTTCGTAAAGAAGTTCCCTCCTTTAGTCCAATAGAAGGTCTTGTTCCATAAGGAAGAATTCTGTACGGAGGTCGGTATCCAGGAACAAACCCTGGCAGCATATCTGCATCTACAGGTAACGGATTGCATCCTTGCCAATCTGTATATCTAGGACCCAAACTATCCAATAATTTGTCTACTTCATCTTCATACTTAACTTCTGGCACTAATTCTATGTCTCCCTTATCCTCAGGATTAGTTTCTGAGTTTGCTTGAGGAGCGCCCATATCAGTATGAGAAGAATTTTCAGAAGGGCTCTCAACAGTTTTATCAGTAGTTGTTGAAGGTAATGAACCGACAGAAACTGCATTTTTCCTATATTCCCTTCTGTCACTTTGCATGAAAGGAACCTCATAGCTCACGCCTCTATATAGAGAAACAGCTGTTCCAGACCTCCAAATCACCAACCCACCAGTTCTTCTCTGAACAAAATAAAGGAGCACTCTCAATTATCTAAAACAAACAATTTATTGAGGTAAACTAAAGAATACAACTTACTCTTAAGACATTATTATTTATCTAATTATTTATGCATTCCATTCTTTAAGTTACTCACAGCAGATTACAAATATTACTAGATATTGGGGGTGTGCAGAGCTAATGATACTAAATATTTTCATTACAGTAAGCTGTTCTAGGCAGAATGTAATTGGAGCTTAGGAACTGGGGGTCCTAACTCCTAACCAATTTCTGAATAAGGAAAGTTTCCCTTGAACCAAATTCCAGTTTGCTGCCAAGCAAAGTAAGAGTAAGACTATGGTTCTACAACTAGTTTTCACAATCAACAAAAAATATGTGAAAATAAAACTCCAGGGAAGGGATTTGTGGTAGACTGTCCCCGCGATATGTAATTTCATGTTATTTTCACAGCATTCTCACCCCTAGTTGCTGCTTTAGGTCTAGAAGAAAGAAATCATCACATAATAACCATCCTTGTCTCTTGGAACAGGTGAAAGCTAACATAGCAATATC
This sequence comes from Pelargonium fulgidum, assembly GCA_036897545.1. NCBI lineage: Eukaryota > Viridiplantae > Streptophyta > Magnoliopsida > Geraniales > Geraniaceae > Pelargonium > Pelargonium fulgidum. The sequence goes on from JAYMTE010000570.1 coordinate 15,451, forward strand.
TCTAGAACAATTTGTTCTTTTGCTCTTTTTCTTGCGGTTTACTTTCTAGTTTTGCTAATGTCTCAAATCAAGCAAGAACAGGCCATGAAGTAGTCAGTTCTTGGAAGACTGAAAAATTAAGATGAAAGCTTGAAATTTGAGCCACAGAATAGGAACAAGAGAGAGTCATAAGACTTTATTAGGTACAAAGGCAGTTATTTGCTTAATGGTTTTTTTGGTCATCCAGTTTTAAGGAAATCCAATGGATATTCTAACTTCAACTCACATAGAAAGTGTAACACTCTGTACAGTTCTTTGCTAAAGACTAGAAACATGACTTGATCTTTACTTTAAAGTTTATATATACATACACACACACACAAATCAATAAATCATCTTTATGCTTATCTATAGTCAATTTGCAGAAATACGAGACATTCACAATGAGAGGAAACTAACAACTCTAAAACAAGTAAATACGAAAAGAAAGCAACAAAGCATAAATCCTTAATCATAAAATGGAAATGACAAACCTCCAGCATATCATGCATTTTCTTCATATTAAGTGCAGCAGCGCCCTCGAACCTGAGCCTCACTATCTCTGACATTTTCCACGTCTCGCGTATTTTGTCCACTACTGGTTGAGTAACACCAGCACCCCCAACCTTTATCTTGCTCTGTGTTTCAAGAGCCAACTTCCTCAGCCTTCTCAACTCCGAAGCTGGAAGAGTCAACTCCGCTACTGAAGTTTTACTCTTCATCCTCACTGACCCACTCTCTCGCCTCTCCTTTTCAATAGGCTTCTCCCACGGAAACCTAATCTCACCACCACTACTAAACACACTCTTTACCCCTAATGGCGATTCATCCGATAACCCATCTCGGGAACCCGGCAACATTCCTTCCTCAACAGACACTTCTTCTATCACTCTCTCGGGTCCCTTCCCTTTCTTCCCATCACCATCATCTACACTTCTGAATTTCCTTAATCTCTCCACAATCTTATCCATTGTAGTACTATTCTCACCACCATCACTCTTGGATATACCAATATTCGAAACACTACCACTCCCACTAGTACTACTACGATAATTAAACACTGTAACAGACTGTTTTTGGTTGTTTTCTTGGTAAACATGACTCCATTTATCTATCCAATGCAGCGAAATGGATTTGTTTGGGGACCCAAACTTTGATTTTCTAGAGGTTGCATAAAAAATGTGTTTTTTGAGAGAAACAGAGGGTCTGTACCTGAAGAATTGAAGCCGAGCGCCATGGAAACTGGAGAAGGAGCTCTGAAACGAATCATAAGAGGTAGTGGCATGAAATTGACTGCTGGGAACAAGAGCCATCACTGATAACAAAGATGATTCATGAATCTAATGAGAATCAGACTCAGATAGTTGAAGAATCTGCAAGCCTCTGTGATTTTGTGTGCGTGGGATTTTTGGGTTTAACGGCTAAAAGCAAAAAATAAAAATAAAAAAAATAAGAACCTATCCTCTCGTATTATCTCCATGGCGTGTAGACTGTAGAGTAATATCTGAAGCATGTTTGGATACGTGGACATATACATTCCAATCCAGGCTTAGGAGTCCCAAACTTTAAAAAAGAAAAAAGGGATAAAGGTTTTTTTTGATACCTAAACTTTTTTAAAATAGTCAATTTAGTACCTATTCCTTTATTTC